>JAOPSE010002425.1:0-87256 GCA_029449295.1 Zea luxurians
ATAACTGGTCATAGACAACAACTGGATGATCTGTCTTGACGGGCAGAAAATGGGCTATCTTGGTAATTCGATCATTATAACCCAAATAGAATCATATCCTTTTGTTGTCCTGGGTAACCCCACAATGAATTCCATGCTTATTTCTTCCCATTTCCAAGTTGGGATAGGTAAAGATTGCAATGGACCTGCAGTTTTCATATGTATGGCTTTGACACGTCTATAAGTGTCGCATCTCGCCACATAGCGTGCAATTTCAATCTTCATCTTTGTCCACCAATAATGTTACTTTAGATCATGATACATCTTAGTGCTTCCGGGATGAATGGAATAGCGGCTAAGATGAGCTTCATCCAAAATTTGCTGGCGGACCTCATCATTCTTGGGCACAACTATGCGGTTGTTAAACCATACAACGCATTGATCATCTTTTCTGAAACAGTTTGCTTTACCGGCTTTTATTTTCTCATGAATGTGTTTCACACTCTCATCACTTCTTTGGGCATCAATTATCCTTTGCAGAAGAACCGACTCAAGCTTCAAGTGATTTAAGGTTCCATGTTGAATCATTCCCAGGTTTAACTTCTCCATTTCTTGTCATAATGTAATGTCAGAAGTCTTCATCGTAAGACAGTGACAGGAAGCCTGAATCTAGAGTTCTTTCTACCCTAGTTCAAGCACTTGGCCTATACTAGCCATTTTCTTATCAACCCTTCTTGTTCACTAGAATGCTACATGTAAGTCAGTGACCAAGTCTTCATATCCGAGAAGTAACAACGATCCGAATCGATTAATACTCAGAGGATCTCCAATCACACGACATATGTAGCACTTAACCTTGCATATGTCAACTCGCCATCAGGGTTCTTAAGACCAGATCAGCTTCACGCCAACCGAGAGCACAGATACACCACCGTCCAGCCTCTTGCCACGGAGGGCACACGCTACTCTCGCCATCTCTCCACTCCATTGTGTGTTATCTTATTCTGGTATTAGTCTGCCCGAGGCAAAGCTTACCCATGACGAGGCATGTGACCAGTTAAAGGGTCCTCGATCAGCAAGCCTACATCGACAAGGTCCTTAATTGACTCAGACGAAGACACTACACGAGACTCTCTTCTCGTGCAAGTCAACCGCCCGGTCTCAGCTTTATCATTTAAACCCAATGTTTGGTACCTGGCAGAGGTACATCTTTTCCGATGTTGAATCCATCATGGCCATGATGGATTCATCATCACAAGTTTTTCTTTTTGAAAACATCCCATCCCACTTGAAGCATCATCTTTTGCCAAAACAAAACATTTTGTTTTTCTAGAGCAAGGCCAAGCATAAGAAAAACCTTTTTATAAAATAGGGATCAAGGAAAGGTAATCAATTCTCAAGGAAGGAAATGCAGCAATTTGTTTAGCACACAACTCCTATCACCTAATGCATCAAGCAAGTGAGAAAGATTTTAAAATAGCAAGGAGGTGGCAAATGCACCGGGGCTTGCCTTGTGTTATAGGAGAGTCGGGCTCTGCTCCACAAATATCAAAATACAAGTAGTTCCTGGCAGGTGGGTCTTCAGGTGGTGGTGGTGTAGCTCTTTCTTCTTCAACTTCTACTTCTTCTTCGTTTTCTATATATAACCATATAATCATGAATGCTCATGAAAATGCAAAGATAATAAAGGTATATTATCTTAGGTCTTGAATACAATTTTCCTTCACGGGACTCCAGGAAACTAGGGTTTTTGGAGTCAGAACTGTAGTTCATAGAGCAGGCATCATTAAAAGATTAGGGGTTTTGGGGTTTAGGTACCAAACATTGTCCAAATCATACCAAACTTTACTCAAGGCTTCTAAATATCATTTCAAGCTTATCCAAAAAATGTATTGATTTTTGGAGTTAATCAATTTCTAAAATTCCAGGAGTATAGGTTTTGGCTATTTTAAACACTTTATAATTCCTTATTTGGACTAAAAATCATAAAACTATTTTTATTAAATAGTATAGATTTTTAGTAACCTAGCAAAATTGGTCTAGTATTTTTAGCATTTTTCTACAATTTTCTAGGAATTCTATAATCTTTACAGAAAAAGAAAAAGGAAAAACATGAATAGTACTCGGCCGAAACTGGCCCAAGTCAGCCCGAGAACAGGTAAACGCGCCCACGCGCTCGTGCGCCCGCGCTGCCGGTCTTGCGAAAAGGCCCCTGCTGAATCAAATAATTGATGAAGAGCCCTTAGCCACTATTTAATGTCTCACTAACAACTGCACAGAGGTCCCTCGATTTTTGTTTCTTCTCAAATCGATCCAAGACTACGGTGCGCTCACCGTCGACCACTGTTGCTCGGACCGACCAAGATTGGCGGTGGCTACCCAAATTAATTATTGGGCAAGCATTACGGACTCGAGACAACCCTAGAACAAGCTTCAATTGGGTGGTTATGGCCCTGACTTAGCCCGACCACGGTGGCGGGGAATACCAAACCAAATTTATGCGTTCCGAGTGATTGAGCGTGGCCAAGCATAGAGGGGTTGAGCCGATGAGTATCACGAGCGTATATGGGTGCTAAAACACGATTAAGAAGAGCAGGAGTAGACCTGGGAGTGGCTGGCCACGGAGCGCGGAGGATTTTCACTCGCCGGCGACTGAAATGGGGAAAACGGTGACGCGACGGGTCCTGGTGGAATTAGGAGGTGAGGTTGGGGCTACACGATCGCAAAGGACTACATATTCACCGTGCACCACCAATTTTGGGAGAGGTGGAGAGGATTCTGTGAATTTGTGCTTCAACCGAGCTCACTGGTGAAGAGGTGAATACCTCGTCGTGGGTGGCGGGGCTATTTAAAGGCGCGGTGGTCCGGCTAGCGATCCACGGTCATGGATTACATTGTTCGTGCATGGTTACCACGTAAAGGAAAGACACAGTGAGGGAGGAGCGAGGCAGGAGTGACACGGCGGCGGAAATGACCGAGCCGCGGTGGTCGCCGGTGAATTATCTATAGCTAGGCTCGGGCTAGGTCCGCGGGATCGCGACATGTCCGAAGCTACCTCCCCGCGGTCGATCCTTACCCCAAATCACTCAAACACATCCGATTCTACAGTGCCCTGATCTTTATCCTTGCTTTTTCAGATATTTCGGTGTCCTGATCTTCAGCAATTTTCTTAACCGACCCACTTCCACCCTCCTTTTCTTTGATATGTGTTAAGAACATGTTGATCTCCATTAATAAAGATTGTTTACTGAACATCAGTCTTCAAACTTACTATAGGATCCTTGGGTCAAAACCGAATGGAATCAAAGATATGGTGCTTCCAATTCGGCCCCATTCCACTGTGACCATTCCTGTTCTAGAATTCAGTTTCAGTATTTCAACACAGTTCTGACAGAGCAACTTTGGGCTGTTGTTTCTTTAATTTTTGTACAACAACAAGAGAAGAGGACTGTACCAAAGTTACTCCCCTATAATACAACTTTAATCTTGCTACAAAGGTCTTAGCCAATTACCTATTAAATCGAGCTCCACCAGATCCTGAAGTTGGCCATGTATCACTGGTTTTTCTGAACCACACAGATCCTCAGCCTGACACCCAAACTTCAGACCCATTTAACTCCTAATTTTGTGCAATACCAAGGCTTAAGTACTCAATCAAATTTGTACTCCTTTAGTAGCTCTACAAGTTTGATGTGTTGCCCCTAGGCAAATTCCTATTATTTTTAGAGCTACAGAGCTCCAAAGTCAGCCCTGTTTACTAGTTTTCAGATTTAGCCACATGAGAGGTGTAGAGTGGCCTTTTTGCAAATAAGCCCAAAACCTCATGGTTTAATTTGCAAATCCTCAAATATGTGAACCATATGTTTGAGGTACTCCAATACCTTGGTTTTTGCACTTGGGTCCAAAAGTGTGCAAAATTTACATATAACCCCCTAGGGTTTCAACTCAGGGCTTTCCAAGGGTCTTTTAGGGTTTTTGGGCACTTCTAGGGTTTGGGTGCCACTTAAGTCCATTAAGTGTGATATCTTATGATTATTTCTCATGAATTTTTGAAGTTTTCTCTCATTTGGCTTCATTGACATTCCTAAGCCTAGTTTAGGGTTAAGTACCCTACCCTAGGGTTTCACCCATGACCAGTCACATCAATACAGCTTGTTTGAAATTTTTGCCTAGTGAATGCATTCTAAGTGTAACAAACACATGCTTATGCCAATGCTCATGATGTTATGCTCAAGTTTTAGTGACAGTAACACTAGGGGTGTTACAAATACTATGCTTTGCAATTGTTGTTATCGCTCAACTTGATAAACATGAGGTCACTTTTTCACTCATACTATTGTTCCAGAAATGAAATTTGTTTTATGATGTTAACCCAATGGTTAAACAAGATTATTTCATATTAAATGGAACATGGAGTGACTACCCAGGATAACAATGCAACCACGAGTGCTATCATGGCTCTGACTTTGGTAATCATCTTAATGCGCTTAGTACCTAGCAACCTTACCTAAAATATGGGCAAGAGGGGGAGCGGCAGTGGTGGCAGCTCATGTTAACAGGGGGACGTATTCTTGGCTAAGGTACCTCGCCCAGAAAGCCTCCACACCGACTTGGAAACCTTAGTAGGTTGCTTTGTATTAAGTGTATTTTGTGAAAACCTCATAGTGGATCCCTAGCCATTCACCTTGGCAGTGTTTAAGGGTCCGTACAACCCAGGCTAGATGGGATACACGGCTTGTGGGTAAAGTTGTACCACCTCTGCAGAGTGTAAAACTGATATGTCAGTCGTGCTCACGGTTAAGAGCAACCTGGACCCTCACATGATAATTGAATGTAAAGATGGACAATAAATCGACATTTGATTATATCCCAATGGTTTGCTTAAGTGGTTTCACTTAAGTGCTTTTGATATATTCTTATACCTTTGTTTAATTGGGATACTTGGGATACACACTTATTAGTAAGATAGGTGTTGCTAATAAAATATTGACCAACTAAAATGCTTACCGCTTATCCATAGCCTACCTTGTTAACTTGCATTAATTTTCCCCCACTTGCTGAGCCCCGACCTTAAGTGAGCTCACCCTTGCTAATATTTTGATCAGAGGGTGATGAGAAGACCTTGATGGAGATTTCGATGAATATTGAGTCAAACGATGCGTCGGTCATCTTCCTGTGGGAGATTACCCATGTTATTTGCGCTATACTTTGATGATACTGTTTAAGATACTTATTTCCTGATGATGTAATAAAGTTACTATACTCTCTTTACGCCTTTATGCATTGTCTTTTGGTATATTACACTTGTGACGTCAACATATGTGTGGAAAATGGATCTTGGCACACATATGCTATGCATTCGGTTTTGCCCCCAGAACCGGGTGTGACACCTTTCATCGTTGCAGAAGTTACCCAGCCTCGATCCTACCAGCTTACCCAGATGGACGGAAGTGAAGTAGGAAACTCATGGAACATTGAGCATCTCAGGAAATTTTACCCGTAGTGATACCATAAACTTCAGCTGACAAGATACACATTGTAAACCAGAGATCTTATTATCAATAAATCTTTTGTGTTCGTCCACTTGCAAACAAACTCTCAAATAGCGATTGGCTTAAGTCGGAAATGCCTTAAGCCGACGCAGCTTGCATACCTGACTTAGGGTGATTACTATACCCTACTAACGGAGTAATCGACTTAAGTCGGAAACGCCTTAAGTTGGTGCGACATGCTCACACATACCTGACTTAGGGTGATTACTATACCCTACTAACGGAGCAATCGGCTTAAGTCGGAAACGCTTTAAGTCGGTGCGACATGCTCAGGCATACCTGAATTAGGGTGATTACTATACCCTACTAATGAAGCAATCGACTTAAGTCAGAAACGCCTTAAGTCGGTGCGACATGCTCACGCATACCTGACTTAGGGTGATTACTATACCCTGCTAGCGCAGCAATCGGCTTAAATCGAAAATGCCTTAAGTCAGGGCAACATGATCAATTAGAAAAATGTCATCTCAATGAAAAATGTTTTCTATTTGAACAATGAATGTTTTCTTTCACTCCACGGTTACTGTGCAGGAGCATCCTCGCGAGGAACCTTATATGCAGGATCACCAGAAGCAGAAGGATTACTCGAGGTAGCCGGCGCAGCAAGTACGTCAGCCACAATGTCATCAGGCACCACAACGCCAGGCCTCATCATCATGCTCTGGCCAGCACGGGCAGCCTTGTCCATCGCTTTGTCACACCACACCTTCAAGATAGCACGGTCGTCCTCTAAGACCTTGATATCACAACGGGCAGCCTCTGCATCGCGACGAACAACCTCTAGCTCCTGTGAAACAAGTTTCTTCTAGGCACGCAGCTCTCTGATGATGGAATCTCTTGAAGAAAACAACCTGCTAAGTCGTGATACCTCGTTCTGAGAGATTTTCAACTCGTCTCTATGGCGATCGAGCTCTAACATAGTAAAACGGTGACTCCTCTCCAAGGTGGTGAGAGAAATGCTGGCATCACGGTACAATTTGTCTAAACTGTCCAGAGAATCAAGAAGTTTCTGCATCTCCTCCTATAGACAAGAAGAGCTTCAAATATCAAAGCAAAAGCACAGCACAAAATACTACAAGCCCTCAAAAGTTACCCTATGGGCTCTTTTCTCTGAATCAAGCCTGACATTTAGGGAAGAGTTCATGGCTTGGGCACCGTCGAGGAATGTGGATACTTGATCAAGATCTACCTGACTCTGAGCGCACATTCCTTCAGCATCAGAACACCGTCAAATCAACTCTGAAGAAGTAAGCGAAAATGATCCGCGACGTAAGTAGGAAAGCAATTAACACAAAAGAGTTATCAACCCACTAACCTACATTTGAAGCCTTCAGGTCGTCTATCTGCTTCTGAAGAAGAAGAGGGTTCCATTCTGACAGAGATAAAATCTGATCAGGAACGGGGACGCCACACGATTTTAGTTGAGCTGATACCGAGTCCAGAATACCCTGCAAATATAACAATTAACAAGGAAATCATCCATTGATAAAGATAGAACATAGTAATGACGCACTCACTTGAAGGATGGAAAGGAACAAAGGAAATCCCAAGGCCGAAAGCAGTATCAAAAGCAGGTTTGAACACCAAAGGAAGATTGTAATGCATGCTAAGCGCGACGACCAGCGAGATCTCGGCTCTAGCAGCACATATTGGATCCTTGGTGCCTGGATTACTAACCTCTAAAGTAGCCGAGCCAGCGAGGGCAGCAGGAAGACCAAGACTCGTCATCACAGCCTCCTCAGATTGAACCAGCGGTGACCCAACATGAACATCCATAGAAACAGCTCAGGAGAACCAGCTTCAAGACCCTCGGGAGCTGGATCATACTCAACAGCACCCTCGAGGGATGGATCATCTTCAGCAGCACCCTCAGGGGCTGAGTTGTCTTCAGTCACACCCTCGAGGGTTGGACAACCCTCAGCTGTACCCTCAGGGGCTGGAGTATTCTCACGAATCAGAGCGCCCTTAAAGGCCGGGGATGCATGACAAACTAGCAGGGTTATTTCTTGCCCAGCCAAAAAACTAGCGGAGGGAGCACAGTCTGGGACCTCTATACGGATGTCGGCGCCTCTAGCTTCAGAAAGTTCCAACAAGAGATCTTCGGGAATAATCTCCTCCAATGCATGTTCAATGGCGGACATTTTCATTCCCTAAAGGCTAACCAGCCCCGAGAGAGCTTGAACTGGGACATCATTGTTGGCCTTGCTACGACCATTCTTACAAACCAAAGAAGGCACATCCTCCTCTTCCTCCGAAACATACCTACTAGCTCTAGCGCCACCACCACTCTCAATGTCATCTTCAAGATCGATGATCTCCGTGTCATCACCAAGGTCGGGAGCAGTGGAGCTAGCCTCCAGCTCTAAGCCGGATGAACGACGAAGTTTTCTTTTTATCCTCTTCGTCTCGGTGGACACGGTCGGGGATCCTACTCGGCGTGTCCGCTTGCGACGAGCGCTACCAGGGTTGCAAATTCTTTTCTCCCCACCATGCAGATGCCAGATAACAACATCCGCCAACTTAGCTCGAGCAGACTCGAATGACTCTCCAGCCAGTACATTTAAAACTACGTTCACCTCAGCATCATCAGCAACAGGCTACATCCAGAAGTGAGTCTGTTTCTCCTCTTCAGGAAAACCCCTGTGCGCAGTGATGAGGGCCTCAATCTCATCCGAAGAAGGTCGCACTCTATGTACTAGGCTCCCGTCTTGAATAGGTGGATTGGACACGAACTCTAAAAAGGACCTCTGCAATAACAAGATGACACGTTAAGAGCACTACACATGGCAGTACAGAAACTCTTATATACCGACACTTACCACTAGGGGAAGATTCCAGGCAAAGTATGAAGGAGGAGCATCGACGTTCGATGTTTTACCCCTCAGCATCAAATCAACTCAGCTCAGTATGTTCTCCTCGGATATCTGCTTATCAATAACTCGAGAAGGGTCGTTAACCCCTTTGTACAGATAGGCTGGATATATTCTATCCTTCAAAGGTTGAATGTTCTTAAAAAAGAAGTCAACAACGACAGCTTCATCAGTCAGGCCTCTGTGCTTCAGTGCTGATATCTCGGCGAGCAAAACCCTGGCCTCAGCAAGCTCCGAATCAGTTGGGACCTCTGTCCAACTAGGCGTTCGGATGCCAGGTTGTCTCCCCGAGCGAGCGGGTAGCGACTTGTTATGATTCTCCATAGTAAACCACTCGAAACGCCATCCCTTGATACTGTCCTTTAAAGGAATGTCAAGGTATTAAGTTTTCCTGCCTCGGCGAAGCTCCAAACTGGCACCCCCAATCAGCCGATGCTACCCCTAGCCATTCTAGGCCGACAATGGTAAAGGTATTTCCACAGGCCAAAGTGTGGAAAATTTCTGAGAAAGGCTTCGTAGAGGTGAACGAAACGACAATTTGAAGCACGGAGTTCGGATTCATATGCGTAAGGTTGAGGGAATAAAAATCTAGGAAGCCACGGAAGAAAGGAGAAACTGGCAGGGCCAATCCTCTGATGAGGAAAGGCACGAAAATAACCACCTCTTGAGTATCCTTCGTTGGGACAGTAATTCCCCGCTAGATCCGCCAGGAGCATAACTCCTTAGATGGTAGAACACCGACTTCGACGAGGTGGAAGAGATCAGTTTTAGAGATGACAGAAGCATAGTCACCGCAGAAAGGAAGTTGGCTATTGGGATCAATCGGAGGGATATCTGGCGTGGCAGCACCCTGTTTCCTCTTCTTAGGCACCATCGCGATCTCGTAGGCAGAATAGCTCAAGAACAGAGCGAGAAAGAGTGGGAGTTCGGGAGGCTAGAATGCAGCGGAGGATAAGCAAAGCTAGGGTTCATGCACCAAGAAACCGTTGACAAAGAAATAAGTTAGCACATTAAGTTGGGCACAACGTGACATGTTGGTAGCTTGGACCAGTTTTTGGCATAACAGAGCAGAATGGGTCGGACAATGTCCCTGGTCGGGTATACTTGAGCGTTTTCAAAAGCTAAAGTCGTCAGACAAGTTTACTAGAACCAATTTGTCAAGCAAAGACACGAAGAATGCAACAATAGATAGGCAACAAACAGATTTCATTCGACCGGTTGAAGACCATTACAAAAGGAAAAAAGGACCGACTCATTATGAGTTGACCTTGAGTTCCTTAATCTACAACTACTACTATTAAAACTACTACTACAACTACTACTCATACTACTACACCTACAACTATACTATACTACTAATTATGTCGGTGGCATCTTGCCACCGGCGTTGTCGCCGTCGCCGCTGCCCTCGCCATCGTCGTCGCCCTCGCCACCGATGTCGCTGCCCTCCTCGGTCTCCTCCTCCTCCTCCGTCGTCGAGGAGTCCTCCCCCGAGTCATCTGATCCCTCGAGCCCCACACGCTTGACGGACCGGATGTAGGCCCGCTCTGCCACTGACAGCCCCATGGAATCGTCCGAGTCATTGGCCACCACCATAGGGGATGCCAGGGTCAGCGAGTCATAGTCCCCCGAGGAGAACTCCTCCTTAGAGAACTCTGAGTCCCCAAACTCTTTAGATGGGGGACTCGGTGGACGCTTACGCTTCCCCTCTGACGGGCGGTGCTTCCCCTTGCCTCCTTTGCCTCCGGCCATCATTTTTTGAGGGTGAAGGGGAAAAGGGAGGAAAAGAGGACAAGTTAACAAGTGCAACTGATAAAGGCAGCTGGGGCAATGTGGGCTATTTAAAGAAACCGGGAGGCGACCGTTCGTTTCTCGCCCATTCACCAAACAATCGCAAGACTTCAATAGCGGCTCAAGTCTCCAAGAAATGGGTCAGGTAGCTGGCGCCGTTTCACATAACACGACATCGGATGGAATCAAAGTCTACCACTCAGACACAGTGCTACACCTCCCCATCGTGTCAGTTTACTATTTTAGGACAACACGACAGACATCTTTCACTGGACAGACACCCATTGGGTGCACCTATTGGGTGTACCATCCGAATAGAGGAAGTCCAGACTCTGCCGAGCACAATTCCAATCAGCAGAAGCATTGAAGTCCATGGCTGAGTGTCGTCCCACCAGGCTCCCTCTGGTTCGGGTTCAACCGACCGGGCTCCAACTCATCAAAGGGTCCGATTGGAGTGACTCTAAACCAAGCAGGGTATGGAAAGATGTCATCACCGAGCTACTCCAAAAATCATTTTGAAATCATACAATGAAGACCTTTGAGTTGATTATTTCAAAATCAAATCAAAGCTCGGGGGCTACACCCATTGGGTGCAACTCTGGTGCACCCAACGGAGTCATAAAATTTCGGGGACGAATGCTAAACTCTAAAGCATACAATGAAGACCTTTGAGTTGATTATTTCAAAATCAAATCAAAGCTCAGGGGCTACACCCAACAGAGTCATAAAGTTTCGGGGACGAATGCTAAACTCTAAAGCAAACAACGAAGACATTTGAGTTCATTATTTCAAAATCAAATCAAAGCTCGGGGGCTACACCCAACAGAGTCATAAAGTTTCGGAGACAAATGCTAAACATAAAGCATACAATGAATACATTTGAAATGATTATTTCAAAATCAAATCAAAGCACGGTGGCTACACCCAATGGGTGCACCTTCGGTGCACCCAACAAAGTCATAAAATCTTAAGAAAAAAACGCTGAACTCAAAAGCGAGTGGTGAAGACATTTGAACTGATTATTTCAAAATCAATTTAAAGATTGGGAGCTTGTGGGGATGGATATTGAAAGGGAAATAGGGTTTAACCTTTTCCCTAAATAATTTTGGTGGTTGAATGCCCAACACAAATAATTGGACTAACTAGTTTGCTCTAGATTATGTATTCTACAGGTGCATAAAGGTTCAACACAAACCAATAAAAGATTGAAGAAAGAGTTCAAAAACAAAGGAGCAAAGAAACCGAGTATGCCCTAGTCTGGCGCATCGGACTGTCCGGTGTGCCACCGGACAGTGTCCGGTGCACCAGGACCGTACAACGTCCAACTCTCCACACTCGAGTTTCTCAGGCCGTGCTCCGCTATAATTCACTGGACTATCCGGGGTGCCACCGGACTGTCTGGTGCACGAGCAGCCACGGCTACTTCGCGCAACGGTCGCCTGCAAAAGTTGAAGAATCAGAGAACAGTGCGCAACATTGCGCGGCAGAGCAGAGCCGCCCGTCAGAGGCGCACCGGACAGTGAACAGTGCATGTCCGGTGCGGCACCGGAATGTCCGGTGCGGCACCGGAATGTCCGGTGCCACTAGAAGACAAAGCCTCCAACGGTCGACAGAGAACGAACCCTAAAGGTTGGGTGACGTGGCTGGCACACCGGACTGTCCGGTGCGCCCATCGACAGCAGCCATCCCCAACGGCTATGTGGTGGTTGAGGGCTATAAATACCCCCCGACCACCACCACTCCAAGCATCCAAGTTTCCAGCACTTCACATTCAATACAAGAGCTAGTGCATTCACTCTTAGACACAATTCAATAGAATCAAAGCCTCTCCAAGTCCCAAATCCATTCCAATCACCTAGTGACTAGAGAGAGTGTTTTGTTTGTGTTCTTTGAGCTCTTGCGTCTTGGATCGCTTTCTTCTTCGTCATTCTTGTTCTCAAGACACTTGTAATCAAAGCAAGAGACACCAAGTGTGTGGTGGTCCTTGCGGGTTCTAAGTGACCCATTTGATTAAGGAGAAAAGCTCACTCGGTCTAGGTGACCGTTTGAGAGAGGGAAAAGGTTGAAAGAGACCCGGTCTTTGTGACCACCTCAACGGGGACTAGGTTCATTGGAACTGAACCTCGGTAAAACAAATCACCATGTTCATTCGCTTGTCTTTCATTTGATTTGTTTTCCCCTCTCTCCCGGACTTGATATTCGTTCTAACGCTAACCCCGGCTTGTAGTGTGTACTTAAGTTTATAATTTTTAGATTCCGCCTATCCACCCCCCTCTAGGCGACTTTCAATTGGTATTAGAACCCGGTACTTCATTAGAGTCTAACCACTCGAAGTGATGTTGGGAGGATCCGCCAAGAGGGAGATGGAAACCGGCGAGAAGGCCACAAGCCACAAGAAGGCTCCATCAAGGGAGTCCAGCACCAAAGGAAAGGAGGAATCCCCTCCCTGCGTCAAGTCGCATTGGAGTGGCGACAAGAAGAAGAAGATGAAGAAAGTTGTCTACTACGAGACCGACTCTTCGTCGCCCTCCACATCCGGCTCCGACGTGACGTCGTCTGTCACTTCTAAGCGCCATGAGCGCAAGAAGTTTAGTAAGACCCCCTACGCTATCCCCACATTTCTAAACGCACTCCTTTACTTTCCGTTCCATTAGGCAAACCACCATATTTTGATGGTGAGGATTATTGTATGTGGAGTGATAAAATGAGGCATCACCTGACCTCACTCCACGCAAGCATATGGGACATTGTTGAGTTTGGAGCGCAGGTACCTACCGTAGGGGACGAGGGCTACGACTCGGACGAGGTCGCCCAAATACGGCATTTTAACTCCCAAGCCACTACTATACTCCTCGCCTCTTTATGTCAAGAGGAGTATAATAAGGTGCAAGGGTTAAAAAGCGCCAAGGAGATTTGGGATGTCCTAAAGACCACGCACGAAGGATATGAGGTGACCAAGATCACCAAGCGGGAGACGATCGAGGGGGAGCTCGGTCGATTCGTCCTCAACCAAGGAGAGGAGCCACAAGCAATGTACAACCGGCTCAAGACCTTGGTCAACCAACTGCGCAACCTCGGGAGCACCAAGTGGGATGACCATGAAATAGTCAAGGTTATTCTAAGATCCCTCGTATTTCGTAATCCCACTCAAGTTCAATTAATACGTGGTGATCTTAGATACAAGCTAATGTCTCCCGAGGAAGTGATAGGAAAGTTTGTGAGCTTTGAACTAATGATCAAAGGCTCCAAACACATCGTCGACTTGGAGAAAGGCGGCACCTCCACACCCGAGGTGCAAACCCGTCGCATTCAAAGCGACGGAAGAGAAGAAAGAAGAGTCTACATCAAGTAGGCTCCCCATCGACGCCTCCAAGCTTGACAATGAGGAGATGGCGCTCATCATCAAGAGCTTCCGTCAAATCCTCAAGCAAAGGAGGGGGAAGGATTACAAACCCCGCTCCAAGAGGTTGTGCTACAAATGTGGTAAGCCCGATCATTTTATTGCTAAATGTCCTATGTCTAATGATAGTGATAGGGGCGACGACTAAAAGAGGAAGAAGAGATAAAAGAAGAAGTACTACAAGAAGAAGGGCGGCGATGCCCACGTGTGTCGGGAATGGGACTTCGATGAGAGCTCCACCGACTCCTCCTCCGACGAGGATGCCGCCAACATCACCATCAACAAAGGCCTTATCTTCCCCAACGTCAGCCACAAGTGCCTCATGGCAAAGGACGGCAAAAAGAAGAAGGTACAATCTAGAACCAACCTCAAGTATACTACATCTAGTGATGAGGGTAGTTCTAGTGATGATGAAGATGATCTACTCACTCTTTTTGCCAACCTTAACATGCAACAAAAAGAAAAGTTAAATGAATTAATAGGAGCCATTCATGAGAAGGATGAACTCTTGGATAGCCAAGAGGAATTCCTTATTAAGAAAAATAAAAAGCATGTTAAAGTGAAAAATGATTATGCTCAGGAAGTAGAGAAAAATGAAAACTTGACTAAGGAGATTAGCATTTGCCATGACACCATTTCAAACCTTAGAACTGAGAATGCTAGTTTAATTGCTAAGATTGAAAAATTAAATGCTTGTAATGATTCAATAGCGAGACTTAGAAATGAAAATGACAATTTAGTTTCTAAGATTAAAGAGCTAAATGTTTGCAATGATTCTATTTCTTATCTTAGAGATGAGAATGCAATTTTAAATGCTAAGATAGAGGAATTAAAATCTTCCATACCCTCTACATCTACTGTTGAACATGTTGTTATTTGTATTAGATGTAGAGATGTTAATGTAGAAGCTATTAATGATCACCTTGCTTTAACTAAACAACAAAATGATCATATAGCTCAATTAACTGCTAAAATCAATGAGCATAAAATTGAAAATGAGAAGTTTAAATTTGCTAGAAGCATGCTCTATAATGGGAGACGCCCTGGCATCAAGGATGGCATTGGTTTCCAACAGGGAAGCAATGTCAAACTTAATGCCCCTAAGAGATTGTCCAACTTTGTAAAGGGCAAGGCTCCCATGGTTTAGGAAAATGAGGGCTATATTTTATATCCTGCTAATTATCCCGAACACAAAATTAGGAGAATTCATGCTAAGAAATCTCATTCTATTTCTCACTATGCTTTTGTGTATAAGAATGAGGCATCTAGCTCTAGGCATTCTACACATGTTAAAATGCCTAAAAATAAAACTCCTACTGCATCAAATGAGAATAACATTTCATTTAAAACTTTTGATGCATCATATGTTTTAACTAACAAATCAGGCAAAGTAGTTGCCAAGTATGTTGGGGGCAAACACAAGGGGTCAATGACTTGTGTTTGGGTACCAAAGGTGCTTGTTTCTAACGTGAAAGGGCCCAAGACTGTTTGGGTACCTAAGAACAAGGCCTAAATTGTTTGCAGGTTTATGCATCCGGAGGCTCAAGTTGGATTAATGATAGAGGATGCACGAACCACATGACAGGGGAGAAAAGAATGTTCTCCTCCTACGAGAAAAACGAAGATCCCCAAAGAGCTATCACATTCGAGGATGGAAATCAAGGTTTGGTCAAAGGACTTGGTAAAATTGCTATATCACCTGACCATTCTATTTCCAATGTTTTTCTTGTAGATTCTTTAGATTACAACTTGCTTTCAGTCTCTCAATTATGCAAAATGGCTACAACTGTCTATTTACAGATGTAGGTGTTATTGTCTTTAGAAGAAGTGATGATTCAGTAGCATTTAAGGGAGTATTAGAGGGTCAGCTATACTTAGTTGATTTTAACAAAGCTGAACTCGATACTTGCTTAATTGCTAAGACTAATATAGGATGGCTCTAGCATCGCCGACTAGCCCATGTTGGGATGAAGAATCTTCACAAGCTTCTAAAGGGAGAGGACATTTTAGGACTAACAAATGTTCATTTTGAGAAAGATAGGGTTTGTAGCGCATGTCAAGCAGGAAAGCAAGTTGGCTCCTACCATCCACACAAGAACATAATGACAACGGACAGGCCACTGGAGTTACTCCACATGGATCTATTCGGCCCGATAGCTTACATAAGCATCGGCGGGAGTAAGTACTGTCTAGTAATTGTGGATGACTATTCTCGCTTCACTTGGGTGTTCTTTTTGTAGGAAAAATCACAAACCCAAGAGACTTTAAAGGGATTCTTGAGACGGGCTCAAAATGAGTTCGGATTGAGAATAAAAAAGATAAGAAGCGACAATGGGACGGAGTTCAAGAACTCTCAAATTGAAGGCTTTCTTGAGGAGGAGGGCATCAAGCATGAGTTCTCTTCTCCCTACACACCTCAACAAAATGGTGTAGTGGAGAGGAAGAATAGAACTCTATTGGACATGGCGAGGACCATGCTTGATGAGTACAAGACTCCGGACCAGTTTTGGGCTGAGGCGATTAACACCGCCTGCTACTCCATCAACCAGCTCTACCTTCACCGAATCCTCAAGAAGACATCATGTAAACTCCTCACCGGTAAAAAGCCCAATGTTTCATATTTTAGAGTCTTTGGTAGCAAATGTTTTATTCTTGTTAAAAGAGGTAGAAAATCTAAATTTTCTCCTAAGGCTGTAGAAGGCTTTTTACTTGGTTATGACTCAAACACAAGGGCATATAGAGTCTTCAACAAATCCACTAGATTAGTTGAGGTTTCTTGTGACATTGTGTTTGATGAGAGTAATGGCTCCCAAGTGGAGCAAGCTGATCTTGATGAGCTAGATGATGAAGAGGCTATGTGCGTCGTGCTAAGGAACATGTCCATTGGAGATGTGTGTCCTAAGGAATTCGAAGAGCCCACTCATACACAAGATCAAACATCATCTTCCATACAAGCATCTCCACCAACTCAAGATGAGGATCAAGCTCAAGATGACAAAGATCAAGATTGTTGGGGTCATGCTTCGTTGCGCCGAAGGTCTTACGGGAAGAAGCAGCTTCGGCTGAAGCTGTCCGCAAGAGATGACCGAAGCTTCCTCTTCATGAAGCTTCGGTATTATAAACCGACTTAAAGATAGAATGACCTTTTAGTCCATAAAGGTCTGAGTCAATGTTGTAAACTTTTATGAGGGGCATAATTGTAACTCTTCACAGGCTGTGTCCTGTGTCTATAAATAGATGAACAGTACCCCCGTACTGTTCACGCTGACTTGGCATTTGCTATTGCGTCACGCTTGTCCTTTTCTCTTCCTTCAAGACCGAAGGTACATTTGTAATTTGAAATCATTTCTATTTTTCCATGATAATGAAATAGAAATGATTCTGTCATAATATTTAAATGTTTGTTTTATATTTTATGTTTTATACGAAACCTTCGTCATTTATTGTCAAATTTACGAAGGTATGTCTTTCGTAACCTTCGTCCAAGATTCATTATTTCCCGAAGGGACATAATATTTCGGAGGACGAAGGACTTTAATACTTAACACTTTTTATGTTGCCTTGTTCTTAACTCTTAGCATTTGAGAACAAGTCTCCAACATTGGCGCCCACCTCCGGTGAACTCACTTCCACTTTTCTGAGCTGATGGCTTCGTTCAACAATCAAGCTGGAGCTGCTTCGGCTTCGAAGCTGGTACTTCCGATAACAGGCGGTTCTTGCTCAGAGCCGGCTAACAAGAAGCAGAAGAAGGAGGCTCAGAGAAGGGTGCAGCATGTTGGAGTGCAGGGACCCTTCATCAAGTCAAAATGGTCTCACATTCCAATTACTTTCTCTCAGGAAGATCTTCAGCTTAAGGATTATCCTCACAATGATGCCATGGTCATCTCTTGCGTGATCAAAGGATTTCTGGTCCACAATGTCTTAGTTGATACAGGCAGTGCAGCTGATATTATATTTGCTAAAGCCTTCAGACAAATGCAAGAGTCCGAAGACTAGCTTCATAACCCCAAGTGGCACATATTGCTATCTTCGGATGCCTGAGGGGCTCAAGAATGCTGGAGGGAGTTTCAGCAGAATGACTGCGAAGGTTCTCCAGTCTCAGATAGGCAGAAATGTGTTGACCTATGTTGATGACATTATTGTAAAAAGCACGAAGCAGAAAAATCATATTGCTGATCTGCAGGAGACCTTCGCCAGCTTCAGACAAGCTGGTCTGAAGCTGAATCCAGAAAAATGTGTCTTCGGAGTGAAGAAGGGTAAATTTCTTGGATGCTTGGTTTCAACAAAGGGAATCGAAGCTAATCCAAATAAAATCGAAGCTATACTTCGAATGGAGCCACCAACCACAAGAAAGGGGGCCCAAAGATTGACAGGAAGGCTGGCATCTCTCAACAGATTTATATCCAGATCAGCAGAAAGAAACTTACCATTCTTCGAGGTGCTGAAGTCAGCTGAAGTCTTTCAATGGGGCCCAAGTCAACAAAAAGCCTTCGAAGAGCTGAAGCAATACTTAATAGATCTAACAACATTAACTCCACCAACGCCAGGGGCTCCTCTGTTGTTATATGTGGCAGCTTCGCACTCAGCAGTAAGTGCGGCACTTGTCCAGGAGAAGTTTAATGAAGTTAATCTTCAATCAACCCAGGGGAAAGTGGCCAGATCAGTTGACCAAAGTGGTGTGGAGCCATAATACAACAACATCAAGGTCTACAGGCTTTACCCCATTCAAGTTATTATTCGGTGACGAAGCAATAACTCCGGAAGAAGCTAAAGCTGGATCAATAAGAGTGGTAGCTTCGGCAGAATCAGGTACCGAAGATGCTTGTCTTGTGGAAAAAGATGCCTTAGAAGGGATCAGGCTTCAAGCCGTGGAGAATATCAATAAATACCAGGCTGAAACAGTCAAATGGCGAGATAGAAAGGTCCGGCTAAAAAATATTGAGCCAGGACATTTGGTGCTTCGGAGAGTGGCCAACCCAGATACAGTGGGCAAGTTACAATTGAAATGGGAAGGGCCTTTCTTAGTAGCATCTTCGTCAAGGCCTGGTTCGTACAGATTAAAGGACATGGATGGCAACGAAATTCCAAGATCTTGGAATGCAGATGAGCTTCGGAGATATTATGTATAACTTGATGTAACTTTTTATGTTTTTCTTTTTCTTTTTCATGGCACCCTTTTCCTTTCTAAAGGGGGAGAAAGGTTTTTAATGGGGCCATCATATGTAATTTCCTTTTTTAGTTTTATAAGAGCAAAATCCCCCAAAGAATGTAAATGTAAAAAGCTGAGAACGCACCATCGAGTGCCGAAACTGAAAAAGAGAAGAAGCTCCAAAGACGTCCCTAAGGGGATGCAGAGCTCACAGCGAAAAGTCAACGCTGATTCCGCCGAAAGTAAAAGGCGAAGAAGCTCCAAAGACGTTCCTAAGGGAATGCAGAGCTTATACCGCCTAAGTAAAAGGCGAAGAAGCTCCAAAGACGTTCCTAAGGGAATGCAGAGCTTATACCGTCTAAGTAAAAGGCGAAGATGCTCCAAAGTCGTTCCTAAGGGAATGCAGAGCTGATGTGTGATTGTTTCTAAGGAAATAATGGCTGAGAGTGCGGCTTCGGACATATGCTTTGGACATTCATTCGCACATTACATTACATCATAGCATTTGCATTCATAATCATCCATTCATAGCATTTGTGTTCCTAAGTGGTTGCTTCGGCAAAAAGAAGAAGTGGTCTCTTATGCTTTGTTGTGTACAAAAAAGAAAAGCTTCGGCAAAAAGAAGAAGTGGTCTTTTATGCTTCGTTGCTCGGCAAAAAGAAGAATTGGTCTCTTATGCTTCGTTGTGTACGAAAAGAAGGGAAGGTGTTTTTTCGCCTTCGGCTCAAAATACTAATTTCGTCCACATCAAAGCGCCTCAATAGAAGGGTAAGAATATATTACAAGGTATGTACAAAGTTCATTGAGAACAAATTAATTGTATTTACAAAAAGTTGTTACAAATTCTCCTGAGTTTTTCTAGTCTACTCCTGCTAATCTTCGTCAGGCTTCCGCTTCGGCGGCATATTCTTTAAGTATCACCTTCAGCTTCGTCATCCTACATAAATCAAGGTATCGTGCGTAAAAATCAAGTGCAAAGGAGAAGGTAAGTACGAAGTATCATTTCTTACTGGTTCAAGATGACTTCGAGCTTCGTCTCCAGCCTTCTCCCGCCCGCCTTTTGTCCATATCATTTTTATAAATCTATTTGAGATGCTTCGGGCGAGATCAGGTATATCGTCCAGGATTGATGGAGACAGGGTGAAGTTGGGCCTGTTGACGATTTTTCCATGCTCGCAGCCGGCCTTCAGGAACGCTGCAGCGGTACCCCGAGAAGCTACCCAGGCACAGAAGTCACCATGCCCGGCTATAACTTCGTCAAGTTCTTCAATTTCAGCTTCGATATGATCGAAGGCTTTTGGTAAATTTTCAGCTGAAGGGTTAAACTTCCCACTGCTGGCTCCAACTGAGTGAAAGATCTTCTTTAATTGTTGGATACAGTTGTTACTAAATTTCAGGCACTTGTCTTGAAGGCTTGTTAATGATTTTTTCAAGTCTGAGTTGCTCTGGACTTCGGCTTCAAGTTTCGAATTAAGCTCTAGCTTCTCTTGTTCAAATTGTTTTGATTGACTGATAAGCTTCGAATTCAATTCTGATACTTTAGCTTCAGTCTCTGCCAGCAAGCCTTCGGTCGATTGGAGCTCGAAGTCTTTCTTTTCAATGATAGCTGATTGTTCTTTTATCTTGCTCTCTAAATTTTCAGTTATAGCTTCGTGTTTTTTGTCCTCCAAATCTTGCTGCATCTTCAGAGCTTTGCTCAGTAGCATGCTCTGCACAGAAACAACTTTCGTTAGTAACATTTTCATTATTAAAAGCAATAAAAACCAGAGAAAAGGTTGTTTACCTTGAAGTTGGAATAAAATAAGCTGCCGACGATATGTTGTCGTCGGTAGCGGCTGATATCTGTCTCTAGCTTTGGAAAACCGATACTCTTTGATAGAGTACCGATTACCTTAGCTCCAGTTTGGTCTCGAATGCAGCCTAATTTTTCATCGTCCACACCTCCGAAAAGAAGAGCTCCTGGCCTGTATCCGCAAGATTTGGCGTATTCCTTGAGCTCTTCTATTTCGGCCTTCGTCAGTTTTTGCCCAGCTAAATTTTGAAATGTGTAGGCTTCGTCGTCCGAAGTGTCTTCGGCTATTTCTTTCCCCTTCTCAGGCACTGTGGCCATGGTTTTTTCAGCAGCAGTGGCAGCTTCTTCTGCAGCCATGTCTTGCAAAATTTTGTCGATGTCCTCAATGGTAGTTTCTAAGTTCACATCTTCGGCTGTAGCAGCTTCGGTAGCCGCGACCTCCGAAGGTGCGACTTCGACGTTAGTTGTGCCCTCGACAGCTGGTGTTTTCTGAATTGACGCCCTCGGCGACGTCTTGTCGATAACTTCAGTCACTGCAATAATTCTTTGCCGTTTTGGTTTGGTTATCTTCGTTTGTTCCGGCTCTTCCACCTTTCGAAAAAGCTTCGTCAGTTGAGGCCCTAATGGACTTAGCTTCGCGGGCAGGGTTTCAGTCATTACCTTTAAGATTTCCTCCACGTCGCTGGTAGAGGGTGATGCGGGGGTCTCCTTTTCGTCAGATATTTTTCTCTTCGGAGATGTTATTTTCTTCTTCAGAATTTTCTTCTTTTTTGGTGGTTCTTCCTCTTCTACATTTAAAGCTTCGGCCCCCCTCTTCCTTTTCTGGCCTCCGGCACTTTTGTTCAGATTCTCATAGTCGGGGTACTCAAAACCCAGGGCGTCCAGCACTCGGTTCAGCCTTCGCTTCGGACGGGTGCCGAAGGCCGCAGTCATCAATTGATCTTCTTTTTTGGAGTAGTTCCCAAGAATCTCATTACACATTTTTTCAACTGTATCCAGCCACTCTTGGCAAGGTGTTTTAAAGTATTTCTTAAACTTGAAATAGTAAGGTAAACGCACAAGTTCACCTTCTTTCTTCTCCTCCTTTAGCTTCGGCATTTCCCATTCTTTCAAACTAGGAAAAACCTTGAAAGCCAAAAATTCCTGAACCAGGTCCCTTGTGCTGATATGCTCTGCAACAATTCTGAATTCATTCATTGCTTGTTGAGTTGGACCTTCGGGTGTCATGTTGCAGCGAGGTCGGGTTTCTCCGAAGATTAGTCCGAGTGGACTTTGCACAAGCTTTTCCTTGTCGTCATCAACCTTGACATAGAACCACTCTGATTTCCAGCCTGCTGCCCATTTGCTTCGATAGCTAATTACCGGGAACTTTGTGGTTTTCCGATAGGCAAAATTGTAGCAACCGAAGTTATCATGTAATCCATCCTTTCTAGCCTTCGTCTGATAATGCAACTCGTGAACTCGACAAAAGCTGTCTGCAAGCGGCTCCACCGCTTGGCTTCGGAGGGCCCAGATATAAACGCTAAGCCTAATGATAGCGTTAGGAGTTAGCTGATGAAAGTAGATACCAAACCTCTTCAGTACCTCTGCAATAATCTCATGTAGGGGGAATCTTAAACCAGCCTTTAGAAAACTCTTGAAAATAACGATTTCATCCTTCTCCGGCTTTGGAGTAGTCTCTTCTCCCCCGAAGCGTAATAGCTTCTTCTGATTCTCACTGAAAAAGCCCGATTTTACCATCTTGGATAGGTCAGCCTTCGAAACGGTCGACTTTCCGAAGTCCAAGTGGCTGGGTTTGCTGGGCATGGCAATGCGATAATCATCTTCGGGATCAGTTTCTTCAACGTCCTCCTCTGCTTCGGCAGTTGCTTGTTTTGTTTCAACAGCGGGGGTTCCTTCTGAAATTACTAATCCGGATCGTTGCATTGCTTCGGAGATGGGAGCAGTCTCCGAATCTTCAACTTCGCCCCCCTCACGCTCAACCCTAGCAGTAGATCGAACTCTGGCCATTTAATGCTGAGTTTGTGGAAATTAAATATTTTTTCTTCCGAAGCTTCTTCTGACGAAGTAGGCTACAGACTGGAGCTTCGTTTGGTTCCAGGAGTCAAGCTTCGGCTATGGTTAAAAATTTTGGCAACAAACCAGTGCAAATAGCAATGAATGCTGTGGTAACTTCACACCTACCTGTCTGTTTATATAGTGCCGCAGGTAAGAAGGCGAAGCGCCAGGATTTTTACACCAGGCGGACAGTCACTAGCACTCGCTGCATGGTGGACCGCAGAGACCAAACAGTAACTCTGCAAGGTGGGCCTGGCACGCGCTCGGAAACTGCATCGTTTCTCGACAACAAGCTCAGGGAAGGTGTTTTTTGGACCTTCGGCTTCCCGAAGCTTGAGAGGCTTTTTTCACGGATCAAGCTCGTTACGAAAAACGATCTAGCGCCGCGAAAGGGGCTACTGTTGGGGCCATGCTTCGTTGCGCCGAAGGTCTTACGGGAAGAAGCAGCTTCGGCTGAAGCTGTCCGCAAGAGATGACCGAAGCTTCCTCTTCATGAAGCTTCGGTATTATAAACCGACTTAAAGATAGAATGACCTTTTAGTCCATAAAGGTCTGAGTCAATGTTGTAAACTTTTATGAGGGGCATAATTGTAACTCTTCACAGGCTGTGTCCTGTGTCTATAAATAGATGAACAGTACCCCCGTACTGTTCACGCTGACTTGGCATTTGCTATTGCGTCACGCTTGTACTTTTCTCTTCCTTCAAGACCGAAGGTACATTTGTAATTTGAAATCATTTCTATTTTTCCATGATAATGAAATAGAAATGATTCTGTCATAATATTTAAATGTTTGTTTTATATTTTATGTTTTATACGAAACCTTCGTCATTTATTGTCAAATTTACGAAGGTATGTCTTTCGTAACCTTCGTCCGAGATTCATTATTTCCCGAAGGGACATAATATTTCGGAGGACGAAGGACTTTAATACTTAAAACTTTTTATGTTGCCTTGTTCTTAACTCTTAGCATTTGAGAACAAGTCTCCAACAAAGATCAAGAGGATGAGCCACCTCAAGAGGAGGACAATGATCAAGGGGGATATGAAGTTGATCAAGACAAGGAAGATGATCAAGAGATTCAGGGTCAAAGACCGCCACACCCAAGAGTCCACCAAGCAATTCAACGAGATCACCCCGTGAACTCCATTCTCGGTGACATTCATAAGGGGGTAACTACTAGATCTCGAGTTGCTCATTTTTGTGAACATTACTCATTTGTCTCCTCTATTGAGCCATACAGGTTAGAGGATGCACTAAGAGATTCAGATTAGGTGTTGGCAATGCAAGAGGAGCTCAACAACTTCACGAGGAATGAGGTATGGCATCTAGTTCCACGTCCTAACCAAAATGTTATAGGTACCAAGTGGGTATTTCGCAACAAGCAAGATGAGCATGGTGTGGTGACAAGGAACAAAGCCCAACTTGTTGCCAAGGGTTATTCACAAGTCAAAGGTTTGGATTTTGGTGAAACTTATGCACCTGTAGCTAGGCTTGAATCAATTCGTATACTACTTGCCTACTCTACTTACCATGGCTTTAAGCTTTATCAAATGGACGTGAAAAGTGCCTTCCTCAATGGACCAATCAAGGAAGAGGTCTATGTTGAGCAACCTCCCGGCTTTGAAGATAGTGAGTACCCTAATCACGTTTATAAACTCTCAGGCGCTTTATGGGCTCAAGCATGCCCCAAAAGCATGGTATGAATGCCTGCGAGATTTCCTTATCACTAATGGCTTCAAAGTTGGAAAAGCCGATCCTACACTCTTCACTAAAACTATTGCAAAAGATTTGTTTGTATACCAAATTTATGTTGATGATATCATATTTGGGTCTACTAACAAATCAACTTGTGAAAAGAGTTTAGTAGGATCATGATTCAAAAATTCGAGATGTCTATGATGGGGGAGTTGAAGTATTTCCTAGGATTTCAAGTCAAGCAACTCCAAGAGGGCACCTTCATCAGCCAAACAAAGTACATTCAAGACATACTTACCAAGTTTGGAATGAAGGATGCCACACCAAGACACCCATGGGAACAAATGGGCATCTCGACCTCAACACGGGAGGTAAATCCGTAGATCAAAAGGTATACCGGTCAATGATAGGATCTTTACTTTATTTATGTGCATCTCGACCGGATATTATGCTTTCCGTATGCATGTGTGCAAGGTTCCAAGCCAATCCTAAGGAAGTTCACCTTAGGGCCATGAAACGAATCATGAGATATTTAGTTTATACTCCTAAGTTTGGTCTTTGGTACCCCAAGGGATCCACTTTTGATTTAATAGGATATTCAGATGCTGATTGGGCAAGGTGTAAAATTGATAGGAAGAGCACATCATGGACTTGTCAGTTTCTGGGGAGATCTTTGGTGTCTTGGGCTTCAAAGAAATAAAACTTAGTAGCTCTTTCCACCACCGAAGCCGAGTACATTGTCGCAGGCCATTGCTGTGCACAATTACTTTGGATGAGGCAAACCCTCAGGAACTATGGCTTCAAATTGAGCAAAGTCCCTCTCTTATGTGACAATGAGAGTGCAATCCGCATGGCGGATAATCCTGTTGAACACAGCCTGTAACACCCTGAATTTGGGGGTATAAAATTTCTTTCTTATGATCATCCAAATTCAGGTGTTACTCTTCTCTATCTCACTCTAGTTTCACTCTCTCTCTCTCTAGTTTTCTCCCTCCCTTTTTCTTTTAATTAGAGTTAGTTGTATTAGTGAAGGATTATTTATTTTATTTTGCCCAAAACTTATGAGTCATGGAATGCTGCATCATATTGAGCCTAAATATTCTTTGAATTGTTGCATATATTTGATTTGGTTTGAATTTGAAACTTGATTTGAATTTGAATTGAAAACCCTAGAGAAAGTAAATATAAAAGCAATTAGAAAATCCCTAGAAAAAGGAAAACCAATTTCAGCCCAAGTCGGCCCACTTAGCCCAGCCCGCGCCCGCGCGCCCCCTGTGCCTGACAGGCGGGCCCCGCCTATCGGCACCAACCAGCGCGACCTCTCTCCCCCATCTCTCTCGCTGCCCCGTGGGCCAAGCTTGTCGGCGTCGTCCTCTCGCACGCATGCCCGCTTCTCTCTCTGTCCCGCCGTCCCCACCTGTCAGCTCGTCCTCAACGTCCCGCCCACGATCTCCCCGCCGTGGACGCGCCCAAGACTGCGCGTTCTCCGGCCACGTCCGCGCCCCCGCGCCCTGCTCGCCCACCTCCCCTCTCCCATTCGCGCACTCTGCCAAACCCCCCTCGCCCTCTCTCTCGCTCTGTGCGCGCGACCAGAGCCCCGCCACCGCCTACCGACGCCCGCCGCCCGTTCTACGGTCGCCGTGGGACTCCCCGCCGCGCCTGTTGCCCCGGTAAGCTCCGCACTATCCCCCGCCACCTGGAACATCCTTCGGTTCACCCCTGATCCCTCTGGTCTGCCCAGTCCGCGCTCACCGGAGTTCCTCCTGTGCAGTCGGAGCTCCGCCACCGTCGCCCCGTCGAGCCCTTGCGCATCCGTCGTTGCTTCGGGACTCCAGCGCTTCTGCTCGAGGTGAGCAACTATAACACCCAAAATCCTATTTGGGGGTTTATAAAAGTTTCTCCAAAAAAATTAAGAATTAAGATGTCTCTTAATATGGGTTCCTCACTTTTAAAGCTATTTTCTCCTAAATTAAATAGCCGGCAATACTAAAATCTTGTTAGTCAAACATAGAACCTAAAACTCTGAAACTAGATATATATTTGCTAAAATAGGGTATTCCTCTCATGAGATATATAAATAAGAAATAATTTAAAAGAAAATATTTGAACTAAAGTAACTCTTGGGAATGGCTATATATTAAATTTCACTAAAATAAGTAATTAATGGATATTCATTTTTACTTAACTTACGATTGTGTCATACATTCAAAATACTATTTCTTTCTATAAGGAGTAAGGTGTATAATTTATATTTGAAACATTTGCCTAATATAAAGCAATTAATAAATATATCTAAGAATATTTGCATCATGATGGAATTCTGATTGTGCATTTAATTTGGAGTCTAATACTCTATTTGAATTTAAGTTTTAAATGGAATATATATAAACATATATAATACGCAAAATAAAGAGAAAATAGAAAGCTAAATAAAAAAGGAGAGATTTGCACGACTTGGCCCAACGAACAGCACAACCGAGCAACCCATCCATCCTTATCATAGCTCACGTCTCCTATTGATTTTCGTTTTTATTTATTCCCTTGCCGCAACATGACGTCTATGTGACATCAAGCAAGAAAATAACCCAGAAGCACGTGTAGATATGTGAGACCGAATACCAGAAGGATCTCTAACCTAATCAGTTACGCACTTACGCCAGATGCGAGATTCTCGGGCAAACTTCGTGGGAGTTCAGCGGATCAAGCCATGACTCCTGAGCATATAAGAAAACCACGCCCTTGGCCATAGACGCGTGCAGACGCGAGCCGAGAACCCAGCCACCACCAACAGGAACCGTAGAGAGAGAGAGAGAGAAATCACCGCCATAGTCGAGCTTCGCCTTCGCGTCGTCATCGTCCCTGGAGAGTGCCGGGGTGGTTCTCGGGCATGCGTGGAGCGTGTACGTGGATTTCTCGGACACCAAGTTTGAGCAGAGGTTAGAGAAAAGCTCGCTGGGGTCTGGGTTCATGGCCGACCCGTCGTTTTCCGTGGCCAGCTCCCTCTCCAGCTTCCGTCGATGGTAAGCGCTTCCTCGGGTTCGCAAGTGTCTCCTCTACGTATAGCATTCGTCGTGTATGAGTTTTGTTTGCGGGGACTTGGAGTCGGGGGGTCCGGCAATGGCGCCGTCGTGGCTGCCGCGGGCCACTGCGAGCTCCAGACGTCAGAAGACGAACTTCCGCCATTGTCGATCAGGATGATTCGCATTGTCCTCTCCACTTTCTTCCGGTTCGCCGCGAGTTTGGGGCATGGTGTTCAATTTTGGCTAACTACCGACCATGGCGCCGTCGGCGGTACAGCCCTCCGTCACGGGCGGCTGCCTGGAGGTAGCTGATGAGCTAAGGTCCGTTGATCATTGCACGGGTGGACGAGATTAGAACCCACAAAACGTTTCGAGCTAATGCGTCGTGTGCCGTTCATTCCTGATCAAACCGGTAAGGATGGGTTTTGGATTAACTAAATCTGGTGCGTCGATCTGAATCGGACGGTTTCGGTCGCATACTGGTTCATAAGGATGGGGATCAAATCCTGGCCGTCGATATTTGATTGCACGGTTAATGCGCGTTCGTACCCCTTCGGCCTGGCCATCTTTAAAAGGACCCTTGTAATTTTAGGATTTAAACCCGCAGTCCACAGTGGGTATACTGAGTCTTGGGAAAATTGTGATTTCGGCCTCTGATCTTTTAAGAAATATTGTGCCCAGTCCAGAACACTTAGGATATTCAGAAATTAATAAAGAAATAGTTTTTTAGTATGAAAATAATTTCATAAACTTATTTAATTCATATTTAATTCATTCTAACTCCAAATTGATCCATTTCAGTTGCAGTAATTTTGTTTTAATATTATCTATCATCTAGTGCCTCTGTTTAGCCATAAAACTTGAATTAAAAATGTTCATTTGAATTAATCTATTCTAGGTGCTTAATAACTCCAGAAATTCATAACTTGGTAACTGTAACTCCGAATTTAGTAATTCTTGTTCCTACGATCTCGGTACGCAGCGTAGAATATTATTATGCAGTTCGATCTTATGTTTGGTGTGATGTTAATTTTGCATATACATGTTTGTTTGTATTGCTACGTTTAGCAGTGAGGACACGTGTCATCTAAAGAGCAAGTTGGTACCTGGAATCTCAAGTCCCAGGCAAGTTGTGCCCTTGATCACTTCTTTTACACACTCATGTTCTAATTAATCATAATGATATGTATAGGTTAATTTTGATGGGACCTAATAGGTTACCCTAGTTTGTCTATCTTTATGCCTTGTTTACCACTGAACTTTTTGGGTAGTACTTGCTAGTGCTATATGTGGTTTTGGGCATTGAGATAAACATTATTTATGATTATACTTTTGTTATCAGTTATTATTTACTGTTCATGATAAGATCATTATGTTAATTGGAACATGGAGCGACCACCGAGAAAACAGTGCTACCACAAGGGTTTAATGGGACGCCCTTGACTGATTAATTAGGAAAGCTAGTGGAAGACTACCTTACCAGAAAGAGGCAAGGGCAGTAGGGGAGTGATCAGTGTGGGGAGGTCCTTGGTTGATTTTGCTACGATGGTGGTCAGGCAAGGGATCCCTGCATTGGAGCTTCCTATAAACTGCAGCGGGTTTTCTGAAGCTAGTGGAACTTTGTAAAGGCCTCGTAGTGTTACCCTGCCTCGCTTCCTTGGTAGAGGCGTATGGGGCCCGTACAACCCCATGGCAAATGGGTAACATGACTTGTGGGTAAAGATGTGCAACCTCTGCAGAGTGTAAAACTGGTATACTAGCCGTGCTCACGGTCATGAGCAGCTCGGACCCTCACATGATTAATCTATGGAACTAAATTCAATTTGTCATATGCATTGCATCGCAGGTGATGTTGTTACTTCTGTTCTACTACTTAATTGGGTTGGTATTTACTTATACTTAGTAATTGCTAATAAAATTTTGATCAACTTTAAAAGCAATGCTCAGCTTCAACCATCTCCGTTGGTAAGCCTTACACTTCACATGAGCTCCCATCTTTGGCGAGTTCATGCACATTATTCCCCACAACTTGTTGAGCAATGAACGTATGTGAGCTCACTCTTGATGTCTCACACCCCCCACAGGTCAAGAACAGGTACCGCATGATGAGGCGCATGGAGGATGTTGTGACGAGTTCGTGAGAGGTCTAGGCCGTCGTCTCCCAGTCAACTTTGGGTTGCTGGACCGTTGTCTCCTTATAATGTAATTATTTATTTATTTTGTATAGAACTCCTGTTATGTAGTAAAGATGTGACATTCGATCCTGTGCCATGATTCATCATATGTGTGAGACTTGGTCTCAGCACACCTGGTGATTATGTTCGCGCCTGGGTCTTGGTGCCCCGAAACCCGGGTGTGACAGCAACCTGCCCGTGCCCTTAATTTGGTCGTTGTTGCCCTGTTTAGCGCGCGATTGTTCGCTGGAGTTGCTCCGCGCCGCCGTTAGCCCGCCTCGCCGTGTGCAGCGCCCTCTGGTGCTCCCGCGCCAGCGCGATGCCCATGGCCGAGTCCGCCAGACCATCCTGAATGCGCCCGAGATAAAACCCGAGCCTCTAGTGCCTCGCCGTGGCTAGCCTTCTCGTCTCCGACAAACTCTCGCCGCGGGACCGAGCGGCGCCACCGCGCCCATGCCCGCCCCTGGCCGTTAGATCTTGGTCGTTCGTCCGAGATCGGACAGTTGAGAGCTAACCCGAGCGGATCTAATCCCTGCCCTCCGATCTAGATCTGACCGCCATCTCTCTCCCCCTCACCCACGCCTCTGCCTCTGGGCCCAGCTGGTCAGCTCGCCCTGACCCGCTGACGCCCTGGCCCTGCTTGTCAGCCGCGTCTGCGCGCCCGCGCCCGCGCGATCTAATCTGGGCCGCTGATCTCTGATCTAATGGGTGAGATTACCCCGTACCCCTTCGCGTGTGAGTTTTGCTTAAGAGCCCCCTGGTTTTAGGAAATCAACCCGTTGTCCTCTATTTTAGCGCATAGGTCCCTGGTTTCTTTTGAATAGCCCCCTGGGCTTTTATTTAATCACAGATTTAGCCCTAATTTCATATTTCAAACTTTAAAACTTGTTTATTTCATATCTTTTTCATATGAACTCCAAATTTAGTGGTTCAATTTGCAAAATGTTCACAAAATTATTCTCTGTTCAAATAAAATAAGACCAATTGTAATCTATATACTTTAATTTTACACTTAGAATATAGGATTAATGTATATGTTAGTTTATTTATTTAATGAAATAAATAAAATGAAAGCCCTAGGAGTTAAAATATATTTAATCTTGTGAGATTAGTGACATGCATTACATGAATTCATTTTTTGGTTTAACTTTTAGGTCTGAATGAGATAAATGGAGTTAGGTATGTAATTATGGATAACACTTAAAGGATAATCAAATTCCTAAAGGAGAGTAGTTCATCTTATAATTTAATCTTTTCTTTGTTTAATTACTACTTAACCTTTTTTAGCTATGTTCCAACACTTAGAGAGTAATTAATCCCCAATTAAGATTAGTCCACTTTACAACTTGATCTTATTCTCCTTTATTTTAGTAGTACCTCTTGTTGAGTTGTGTTCCAATGTTTGTACATGTTTGATGTGATGTTCATTTTTACTTTCCAAATGTATTGAATGTATGCTCGCTTTATTTAGACAATGAGCAGCTCGTGGTTCCTAAGTGTGTTGCCGAAGATCCCTCTGAGCAACAACCTGGTGAAGGCAAGTGTCCTCAGACCTATCATGTCCTACTTTACTTTATAATTCACTGGCTCGCATTACATTACTGAAACTTAAGGATTGACTAGTCTGTATTTACCTTACCCTTGTTTACCTTTTTGGGTTAATCATGATTAGCTTATGCTATTGCTTTAACTTAATCAATGAACATGATGTGATCTTTTATGATACGATGATGTTATTTTGATGAGGTTCTTGTGATTACTTTAGGGGGCTCAGGCTGTTTCCTGAGTACCTCTCCGTAAGGACCTGTTTGGGGAGTGACAACCCGAGTTAATAGTGCAACCATGAGGGTGGAATGGGACACCCTTAGCTGATTAATTAGATGAACCAGAGGAGTAGTTGGCTTCGCCGTAGGGCCGTCAATGGGGTCTGGGCACAATACTTGCTCTGCCGAGGCTGGTTGCAAAGGTTCTTTGATTGGGTTTTGTTAGTCACCCTTCCTCTGGGGAGATGTACTGTGTTTATCAAACTGGAGAAACCTAACGGGCGGCTATGACCTCTAGGATTCTTTGTAAAGGCTACGTAGTGAGACCCTGCTAGGTCACCTTGGTAGTGATCAATGGGGAGGCTAGAACCCCGGGCAGAATGGGAATCACGGCTTGTGGGTAAAGTGTGCAACTTCTGCAGAGTGTTAGAAACTGGTATATCAGCCATGCTCACGGTTAAGAGCAGCCTTGGGATCCTCTTTGATTAGAAGAACTTTGATTACTTTTATGATGATGATTAGCAATGGTGATTATAATTCTGATCTCTGGTATTTCCTCTTGGAGGGAGTACTGTTGTGTAATAACTGGGTTATTACTAAAATATGGCTCTACTTATAGAAATAAAACTTGACCAACTAAAAGCAACTGCTTAACCTAAACTCCACATACAACTAGTCCACTTTAGCCAAACGGGACATTTGCTGAGTACGTTAATGTGTACTCACCCTTGCTTTACAAACCACCCCACCCCATATTGTCCCCATTGTACTCAGTGCTCAGGAGGTGAAGCTGGCAACATGGAGGACTTTGAGGAGTTCTAGGACTACGACGAGTTCTAGTTTACTTTAGTGGCAAACCCCCAGTCAGCTGCCTGTGTAGGCTTACATTCTACGTTTTGTTACTCCGCACTTCGATTTAATGTTAAACACTATGGATATGTATTAGACTCTGTGGATGTCTCGGACATCTTGATGTAATTAAGTACCTTTTCGTTATTTGATTCGAGCATTGTGTGATGATGTCCAATTATGTAATCGTTGTGTACGTGAGTTCTGATCCTAGCACGTACATGGTTCGCGTTCGGTTTACCTTCCAAAACCGGGTGTGACACAGCCGCACTAAGCACATAGACATTCGGTATCACTTTTTGAGGGATCACCAACAAAGGGGGGATATCGAGATCGCTTATGTTGGCACGAAAGAACAATTAGCCGATATCTTTACCAAGCCATTAGATGAGAAAACTTTTAGCAAACTTAGGAATGAGCTAAATATACTTGATTCTCGGAATTTTGATTGAAACATTGCACACATAGCTCATTTGAATACCTTTGATCATATCTCTTTTATGTCTACGACTAATGTGGTTTCAAGTGCATTTCTATGCTAAGTCGTAGATTGAAAGGGAAATAGAGTACTCGACGAAGACAAGGCTTCCACTCCACTCTACTGGTATCTTTTATCCTTTGTCGTTACTCCGCACTCCAAATTGGTATAATCCTTCACTCTTATTTACTTGTACCAATGGGGAGAAAAGTTTAAAGGGCTCACAAAGTCTCCATTTTTGGCACTTAATGCCAAAGGGGGAGAAAGTATTAAGCCCAAAGCAAAAGGACCGCACCACCACCTTTCAAAAAAATTTAATTGATATATTTCAAATTTGTATGTTTACTTTCAATTGGTATATTTTCAAAACTATCATCTAAATATACTTCCAATTGGTATCTATTAAAACCCTCTTGAAAACTAAGAGGAGAATTTCATTCAGGGGAGTTTTGTTTAGTCAAAGGAAAAGCATTTGAAACAGGGGAAGAAATTTCAAATCTTGAAAATGCTTCTCGCAATCATATTCATATACCTTTGACTATTTACAAAAAGATTTTGAAAAGACTTTCCAAAAGAATTTGCAAAAACAAAACATGTGGTGCAAGCATGGTCCAAAATGTTAAATAAAAGAAAGCAATCCATGCATATCTAGTAAAACTATAAATTGGTTTAATTCCATGTAACCTATGTACTTACCTTATGCAAACTAGTTCAGTTCTGTACTTATATATTCGCTTTGGTTTGTGTTGGCATCAATCACCAAAAAGGGGGAGATTGAAAGGGAAATAGGGTTTAACCTTTTCCCATAAATAATTTTGGTGGTTGAATGCCCAACACAAATAATTGGACTAACTAGTTTGCTCTAGATTATATATTCTACAGGTGCATAAAGGTTCAACACAAACCAATAAAAGATTGAAGAAAGGGTTCAAAAACAAAGGAGCAAAGAAACCGAGTATGCCCTGGTCTGGCGCACCGGACAGTGTTTGGTGCCCCAGGACCGTACAACGTCCAACTCTCCACTCTCGAGTTTCTCAGGTCGCGCTCCGCTATAATTCAACGGACTGTCCGGTGTGCCACCGGACTGTCTGGTGCACCAGCGGAGCAACAACTACTTCGCGCAACGGTCACCTGCAAAAGCTGAAGAATCAGAGAATAGTGCGCAACAGTGCACGGCAGAGCAGAGCCGCCCGTCAGAGGCGCACCGGACAGTGAACAGTGCATGTCCGGTGCGGCACCGGATTGTTCGGAGCCACTAGATGACAAAGCCTCCAACGGTCGACAGCGCCCGAACCCTAACGGTTGGGTGACGTGGCTGGCGTACCGGACAGTGTCCGGTGGCGCACCGGACTGTCCGGTGGCGCACCGGACTGTCCGGTACGCCCATCGACAACAGCCATCCCCAACGGCTATGTGGTGGTTGAGGGCTATAAATACCCCCCAACCACCACCACTCCAAGCATCCAAGTTTCCAGCACTTCACATTCAATACAAGAGCTAGTGCATTCACTCTTAGACATAATTCAATAGAATCAAAGCCTCTCCAAGTCCCAAATCCATTCCAATAACCTAGTGACTAGAGAGAGTGTTTTGTTCGTGTTCTTTGAGCTCTTGCTTCTTGGATCGCTTTCTTCTTCGTCATTCTTGTTCTCAAGGCACTTGTAATCAAAGCAAGAGACACCAAGCGTGTGGTGGTCCTTGCGGGGTCTAAGTGACCCATTTGATTAAGGAGAAAAGCTCACTCGGTCTAGGTGACCGTTTGAGAGAGGGAAAGGGTTGAAAGAGACTCGGTCTTTGTGACCACCTCAATGGGGACTAGGTTCATTGGAACCAAACCTCGGTAAAACAAATCACCGTGTTCATGCGCTTGTCTTTCATTTGATTTGTTTTCCCCTCTCTCCCGGACTTGATATTCGTTCTAACGCTAACTCCGTCTTGTAGTGTGTACTTAAGTTTATAATTTTCAGACTCCGGGTAAAAGGAATCGGCAGAAGCAAGCCGGTCCAAATGCGAAAGAGGCCCACACCCGAGTTAGCTGCGACATAAGCGTAAATATGTCGGGACGGGTTTGTTCCGCGCACCTGACATCCTGAACCGCCGACGATAGCTCGGGTGCAGGAGCACCGAATTTTCCCAGGATAATGGAAGATTGTTCGCTACTAATTAGGGGATAAGTAGGGAGATCCTAATCAACACTTGTGCGGGGGAGCTCTCTCTAGTTGTGTATATAAGGCCAGGAGGCACCCATACTATTTTCATCTCATCAACACCCCATCATCTTAGAAGTCACAACTTGTAAACCCATCCCCATACAGAAAACTACCACAGGAAGTAGGGTGTATGCCTCTCAAAGCAGCCTGAACCTGCTCAAGCTTGTGTGTTTCCCTCTCATGCAATAGCACGAACCATCGAGTCACAATCTGTGACGCCGTCTTACCCAAAAGCACCACGAGAGTAACCCCGAGTGCGCGGTCAGACACAAAACATCGACAGTCGCTCCATGTTCCAATTAACACAATGATCTTATCGTGAACAATAATAGGTAGCCAACAATAATAAATCATACTATAACATGGTCATGAATCATAAGTATCATTGATCCCAAAACCAGGTAGAGCAATAGCAAGACTACCCGATAGTTTATTTGTTTGTATGGTGTAGGGTGAAGAAAACTAAGGTAACCTATTAGGTCCCATTAAATTAACTTAAGCATGTCACAACTTGTCTTATACTAGCGATAACCTTGTAGTCCAGATGTTGCCACAAAAGTTGGGTTTCAGATTCCTCGTCACCTCGCCTCTACTCGTAGCAATACATACAATCAAGAAAATAATGAATATGGTAACATTACACCAAAGCATAAGAACAAACTGCGTAAGAACATTCTACGCGTCGCTATGAGATCGTAGGTTCGAGAACTATTAAATCGAAGTTAAAACAAAGAAGTTATGTGTAAAACAATATTTTAGGCACAATAAATCTAACGCCCTGTTTGGATCATTGGAATTGAATTCCATTCTAATAATAGTAATTTAGGCATATATCAATTAAGCTAATTCGGTTTTATGCAAAAATATATTTGTATACTATTATTAGCAAAATGTCGGATATATTTATGTGCTACATTTTTACTATAGAGGAGTGAGACGAAGAGTGTCGTGTAAGTTACAGATTAGAAACAAATTCTACTAATGCAAAAATCATTTCCCACCCTCCACCCCAAGAATTTGAGATAAACTTATATCTGAACTTTGGGAAGTGGTGGAATGTCAAATTCCAAACTAAATAAGTTACTTTATTGAGTGAATTCCAATTCCTCTAAAATGAAGGGATCCAAACGCCCCGTAATAGATATTGCATTTAAACTATGCATGTATTAAATTAAAATATTTGAGTTGATATTAATCACTTTAACGATTATTTATAATAAGTGTAGGTTACAACTATAAATTAGATTAACTAGATTGTCTAGCTGATTAATATTAATTAAACAAATAATTAATTAATTAATTATTTAAAACATGTGTTATGATAAAACAATGTTATTACTACGTACACAAAATTAATATGAACCTAACGCGATTTGAACAAATTAAAATAAATTATTTGACCGAGAAGATATCATATTTTTAATAAATTAGTGGGGCTACGCAGAAATTGATGATATTGTAACGCCTCAAAATTATGAATTTGGAATTTAGGAAAAAGGTCTCCTGAAAATTTGGATTTAATATGACTTTTAATAAGAGTTTTCTTAACCTAAAGTTTTTCTCTTAAAATTAACAAGTTTTCTAATAAAGGACTTAATAGAAAAATAATAATAAAAAGAGTTTCAATGTATTATAATAAATTAATCCCTTCAAGAACTATATAAAACAATATTTTATGAGATAAAATTACTCTTGATAAAGATTTTATATTAACTTCTTCTAAATCAGATAAGCAATTAATATTCAGCTTTGGATGTACTTTTAATTTGTATATACATTTAAGGATAATAAGTTTCTAAAATGAATAAAGGGTGTGTATTTCATATTCGAGGCATTTAGACTAAATAAATGAATAAACTCATTTATATATGCCAATAAATAAATTATACATTACGTACATGCTGGACTTCTTGTTTGTGCATATGAACTTAAGTTTGACAATTCAAAACAAATTTAAAATTGAATTGAAACTAGGGAGTGGTGAAGATAACATAAAATAAAAAAAAAACAAACCTGCCTCGACCACTCCTTTCAGACTTGTCCCAATTAATCTCTCGTGACAGCCACTTCCACCTCTAGTTTTGTTCTTTCTTTATTCCACTAGCCACAAATGATGTCATCATAATTCTGAGGTAAGCCAATTTCCACATCGTGCAACCCGTGCTTGCTTCCTTGCGCTTGGAGACACTGGCTTGTGGAGCCTCTCCGTCAGCTACGTCTTTCAGCTTGGGATCGTTGAGCCGATCAGCCGCACCCCGCGCTTGCGTTTATCCGCGCATGTCTCTGTTGCATGGGCCATGCATATGCACATCGGGCGGGTCTACGCTGCTTGTGCCTAGCCATACACACGGAGACCCCCTAGCTAGACGCGATCTGCAAACGCCGCATGAGCCAGCTACACCTACACAGGATAACCAACCACCTTCCGATACTAGGCAACCAAACCAGTCAGGATATTTTTTTCTCGACTCGTAACAAACTAAAGCAAGCTCAACAAACTTCCCTGGATTCACGACAACCACTCACCCCGACGACATCTCCCTACGATTATAAAACCGGGCTTCACGTCTTCCTCGCCCATCTACTCATGCAGTCATGCCGACGACCACGACACAAAGTTATCGTCGTATGGGAGCTGTAGCCTCGTCCCACACCGTGAGGAGGATAGGAGAGAGATAAGAGGGCCACCACGGGGACTCATCACAACTAGTTGGCATGTGGTCAGCACTACCGGAATCCGAGGCTTTGCCGAGTGTTGTATTCTTTGCCGAGTGCCTTTTGTCGGGCACTCGGCAAAGAAGGGTTTGCCGAGTGCCGCACTCGGTAAAGTTAGGCTCTCGGCAAAGAGCCCCTTTACCGAGTGCTAAACACTCGGCACAGGTAGGCACTCGGCAAAGACAAGTTTGCCGAGTGTAAAGCACTCGGCAAACGGGCCTCTCGGCAAAGGGCCGTCAGCGGCCGTCCCAGAGCTGACGGCCGTCAGTCTTTGCCGAGAGCCAAAGGCTGGCACTCGGCAAAGATGCTTCTTTGCCGAGTGCCACGTAGTAGACACTCGGCGAAGCCCTCTTTGCCGAGTGTCATATCCAGACACTCGGCAAAGTGTATTTTCATTTTTTTTTATTTTGTCTCCCAAACTTTTTGTGGTATGTTCCTACACTATGTAGACCTACATGTATCATTTGTGGACAATTATAACATAGTTTCGATAGTTAGTAGATTTAGTTCGTTTATTTGAATTTCTTCGGAAAATTCAAATTTGAACTGCAGGTCACTCGAAACTTGGAAAACCGTGCATGAAAAAATGATATTCATGTTACTTAGCATAAGTTACGACCGATTGCAGAAGCGTACCGGAAACTTCGAGCAACATGCTCACTAAACATGGCCGTGAACTTGGCATCCACATGTTTAAAAATTGTATAAAACACAAACAAAGTCAGAAAATCATGAAACTTGTCCACGTGTCATGATATCATATGTATAGGCTGTGATAAAAATTTTAGAATGTTTCGAGAAAGTTGTGAGACACTATGTGTAGAAACCTAAGAGATCCACATGAAACCTAAGAGTTTTTTCATGTGGATCTCTTAGGTTTCTACACATAGTGTCTCACAACTTTCTCCAAACATTCTAAAATTTTTATCACAGCCCATACATATGATATCATGACACGTGGACAAGTTTCATGATTTTCTGACTTTGTTTGTGTTTTATACAATTTTTAAACATGTGGATGCCAAGTTCACGGCCATGTTTAGTGAGCATGTTGCTCGAAGTTTCCGGTACGCTTCTGCAATCGGTCGTAACTTATGCTAAGTAACATGAATATCATTTTTTCATGCACGGTTTTCCAAGTTTCGAGTGACCTGCAGTTCAAATTTGAATTTTCCGAAGAAATTCAAATAAACGAACTAAATCTACTAACTATCGAAACTATGTTATAATTGTCCACAAATGATACATGAAGGTCTACATAGTGTAGGAACATACCAAAAAAAGTTTGGGAGACAAAATTAAAAAAATGAAAATAGACTTTGCCGAGTGTCAATAGGTGACACTCGGCAAAGAGGGCTTTGCCGAGTGTCAAAAGGGCAACACTCGGCAAAGTCTAATGACAGAATCTTTGCCGAGTGTCTCCGTTGAAGACACTCGGCAAAGATATCTTCTTTGCCGAGTGTCACCGTTGATACTCGGCAAAGCCGCCGTCTCCGTCACCGGCGCCGTAACGGTCGCTTTTCTTTGCCGAGTGCTCTCTGGCACTCGGCAAAGATGTTTGCCGAGTGCCCGAGAAAAGGTACTCGGCAAAGAAGTCTTTGCCGATGTACTGTTTGCCGAGCCTTCTTTGCCGAGTGTTACACTCGGCAAAGTCTTTGCCGAGTGTTTTTAAGGCTTCGCCGAGTGCTTCCGGCACTCGGCGAAGAGGTTGATTCCGGTAGTGCAGAGTGGTTCACCAGCGCATGAGGAAGAAGCATAGCTTCACAACGAAGAGCTCCTGGGGGGAAAAGATTCATCGCCAGCGATGGTGATGATGCCGGAGTTCGGCGCCTGGCCGCGACCTGTGCTTCGCGTCGGTCGACCCTACCTCCATCGGCGGTAAGAAGTCCCCCTCCCTCTCCCATGCAGCCGATGCCAGTTTGCTGCTTCCTAGGGCCGGCGTCAGATGCGTTGATGGACGTGTACAACAACGTAAGGAAGGTGATGACCTTGTGACTGTTGATTCCCCATCGACGGTCAGGATTAGAAGTCGAATAACCTTTCGCCGTGTTAAATCCATGTCGGACCATCTATAGGGAATCAAACTTCATTAAATCTATGATGCAGATCTTGGAATGAATGGTCCGGGCTGTGTACCGGTTCAGTGAGCCAAGATCTAATCCTGGCCTTCGATATTTGATCGAACGGCCGAGAGTTAACTGTACCCCTTCGCGGCTGTAGCTTTTCAAAAGAGTCCCTACGCTTTTATAAAATAAACTCGCCGTCCTCGCGGGAGTAGTCTGATTCTGGTAGAGTTTTGCAAATTTAACCTTGGGCTCTCTGATATTAGTGTCCTCGGTCCAGAACACTTAGGATATTCAGAAATTAATAAAGAAATAGGTTTTTAGTATAAAAATAAATCCATAAACTTGTTTATTCCGTATTTAATTCATTCTAACTCTGAATTGACCCATTCCAGTTTCTATAATTTTTTTATATTGTCTATCAGCTAGTAACACTGTTTAGCCATGAAACTTGAATTAAAATTGTTCATTTGAATTAATTTGTTCTAGGTGCTAAATAACTTCAGAAATTCATAACTTGGTAACCGTAACTCCGAATTTAATGATTCTTGTTCCCATGATCTCGTAGCAACGCGTAGATTATTATTATACATTTTGTTTTTATGTTTGATGTAATGTTAATTTTGCCTATACCATGTTTGATTGTATTGCTACGACTAGAGCGAGGTCACGAGTCATCTAAATAGCAAGTTGGTACCTGGAATCTCAAGTGCCAGGCAAGTTGTGTCCTTGATCACTTCTTTTTATCTAGTCATATTCTGATTAATCATAATGATCTCTGCATAGGTTAATTTTGATGGGACCCAATAGGTTACCCTAGTTTGTCTATCTTTATGTCTTGTTTACCACTGAACTTTTTGGGTAGTACTTGCTATTGTTATATGTGGTTTTGGGTATAAGGATACACATTATTTATTATCATACTTTTATTATCAGTTGTTATTTACTGTTCATGACAAGATCATTATGTTAATTGGAACATGGAGCGACCCGCGGGAAAACAGTGCTACCACAAGGGTTTAATGGGACGCCCTTGGCTAATTAATTAGGAAAGCTAGTGGAGGACTACCTTACCCGAAAGAGGCAAGGGCAGTAGGGGAGTGGTCAGTGTAGGGAGGTCCTTGATTGATTTTGTTGCGATGGTGGTCAGTCGAGGGATCCCTGCATTGGAGCTTCCTATAAACTGTAGCGGGTTTTCTGAAGCTAGTGGAACTTTGTAAAGGCCTCGTAGTGTTACCCTGCCTCGCTTCCTTGGTAGAGGTGCATGGGGCCCGTACAACCCCGTGGCAAATAGGTAACATGACTTGTGGGTAAAGATGCGCAACCTCTGCAGAGTGTAAAACTGGTATACTAGCCGTGCTCACGGTCATGAGCAGCTCGGACCCTCACATGATTAATTTATGGAACTTAAATTCAATTTGTCATATGCATTGCATCGCAGGTGTTGTTGTTACCTTTGTTCTACTACTTAATTAGGTTGGTATTTACTTATACTTAGTAATTGCTAATAAAATTTTGATCAACTTTAAAAGCAATGCTCAGCTTCAACCATCCTCTTTGGTAAGCCTTACACTTCACGTGAGCTCCGACCTTTGGTGAGATCATGCACATTATTCCCCACAACTTGTTGAGCTATGAACGTATGTGAGCTCACTCTTGCTGTCTCACATCCCCACAGGTCAAGAATAGGTACCACATGATGAGGCGTATGGAGGATGCTGTGACGAGTTCGTGCGAGGTCTAGGCCGTCGTCTCACAGACAACTTTGGGTTGCTGGACAGTTGTCTCCTTATATGTAATTATTTATTTATTTTGTATAGAACTCCTATTATATAGTAAAGATGTGACATTCAATCCTGTGCCATGATTCATCATATGTGTGAGACTTGGTCCCAGCACACCTGGTGATTATTTCGCGCCTGGGTTTTGGACCCCTAAAACCCGAGTGTGACAGATATGAAGTGATGTGATTGGTTATAGTTTGGTTTGTTAAAGATGTGAAATGTTTGTTTATATATACATGACCTAAATGTTGTCAACTTATTATATATGATATTGTAAAAGGGCCTATGGTGGTGGTTATATATTAGGCGGGAAGTATCAAGCCTATTTTGCGGGAAAGACCTCTAACCTACCACTGACTTACCTTTCAATCAAGTCATTCAATCTCGTGCTGCTGCTGGACATTTCGGTTTTTGACGATGAAACGAAGATCCAATCGACGAACTAGAAGCGTGGCGACGAAGCTCTCGCCGAGCCGGTCACGACGATGTTCTGGGTTGCCTCGGAAGATGAACGGACAGAGAGAAATTCCTCGTCGGAGTTATCGCTAGAATTGGTGAGGGAGTCGAACTTCGATGAGAAGGACATGACGACTTATGGCTGCGAGCTTAACTGGCGACGAGTTCATTGGCTTGGATGCCAGCGGCGTTGCTACGAGGCTATAGAGGAGATGAGTCTATGATTGATGATTTGAGGTGTTATGGTGACATTTATTTATATAGGCAGAGAGGTGAGCGTCACATGACATATTTAATTTGATACTTATCTGTTAGAATCTAATCCTATCTATTTGAAACTTTAACATGTCTCTTTTATTTTAATGATATTGTTGTTAATTTATACTAATCATTTTAGTCCGCAAGTCAGATCCAATAATATGTCTCTTTTATTTCAATAATATTGTTGTTAATTTATACTAATTGTTTTTCTTCTAATAACGTGTCTCTTTTAGGGTTTATGGTTTTAGTCAACAAGGCCGATCCACATAGCGACGCGCCCCCTCCCCCAGGGCTGATCCGCCGCACCGTCGACCCCAACCGTTGTACCCCCGTCGTGGCTTCGAGGCGTCCGCAGCGGCAAGGGCGGGATTGGTTCTGGAGACGACGCCCATGTCTTCGAACTCCCGGGTCCGCCCCTTACCGCCGGTCGTGCCCGTGCATCAGCCGACGACGCACAACAATGGGAGGGACGTGGGGGCCGCTGGCGAGACATGACGCGCCTCCACGATCGGCCACGAGCGCGGACGCTTCTCTCGCCTCCTCCACCAGTGACGGATCCTCCACTAACGTCCTCGGATCCGTTCGCCGCTGCTCTCTTATCTGCTCTTCCATCGAAGCATGTATGATCACCCCCAATCGGCCCATCACCGACCTCTTGCATCTAGGCCGCCATCACCTCTTTCAAGGTACAGGCACTCCACCAGCTCGGTCCAGATGCACTTTCCTACTCACCACAGTCCATGTCCTACTCCTGCCCTCCACTCCAGTGTCTGTCGCCTCCTCTTAGGGCTTGCTGGGTATCGCTCGTGAAGTTTTTCTGATTGGTGCCTCCGTATGCGTAGCTGTGGAGGATGGTGTGCGCGTAGACGACGGCAGAGCTGCAGATTCTGCTCGAGATGTGGCAATTGCTACTTGTAAGGTTGGCATTTCAGGTGAGCTTCTCTGTCGATCTCGAAATTTACAAATTTTTAGCAATGTTTTTTTTTTATCTCCAGGCATCTAGGGCAACACTTTCCTAGGAGTACGAGGTATAGCGAGAGGAAGTCAGCTGACCCCGATTTCCAATTAATATGGCACGATTCTAAATATTCAAGTGGACTGCTCTTATTGCAGTATCAGGAAAGGCTGACCCTAAAGTTTAGCTTTTTTGATAGGTCTGAAGTTTAGCTTACTGGTTGTGCCTTCAACTCAGCTAATCTCAGAGCCTCCGTTGGGAACCGGGGTGCCAGACGCGGTGGTGGCTGCGGGGGGAGCGGTCGACGGGGTCATCGGCGCCGACTTCGCCGAGCCGGCAGCCCGGCACATCATCTCCCTTGGTGACCTACGGTCTTTTTGTGATGACCCAAGGTGGCGGTGCTTAGGCACAGGTATGGAGTATTAGTGGGTCTTTCGAGTATTAGGGTTTGAGCCATAATAGGGCCGTATTAGTCTTCTTTGGGCTGTAATAAGTGATTAGCCAAGTCATTAGTCGTTCTGTTAGTTGGATTTCAGATCTATAAATACTATAACTGGTTGATTGAGATGGAATAGAAAAACAGATAACCGAAATCCAACTCACCTGTGTCCTTGGCTTCGTTCTCTTCGCCGGTCTGCTACCGACTCACGCCCGGCGAACCCTAGCCGCGGCCACGGGTCATCACAAGTGGTACCAGAGCTGTTGATCCTCGGAGGGTGGGCATCACGGCGCCTTCCACGAAGCCATCCGTTCAGACGCGGCTGATCCTGGAAGCAATGGCGGGGACCGAGCAAAAAGGGGAGGAGCGCTGGGAGCGGATGATGCTGGCGGTGGAACGGTTGACCGGGAAGATGAAAGCGATGGAGATCGGGCAGAAGAAGGCGGAGGAAGATCGAGCACTGTTGGCTCGACACATGGAGAACAAGAGAACTATTGCGCAGCTGCGATTGGATTTGCAAGCGAAGGAGCAGGAAGGTAATGACACAAACTCTGAGCGAGAGCTGCGTGTTCCTCGATGGGATGATCGGGGTGGAGGAATGGAGCGTGGAAGAGATCGTAGAGAGCAGTGGGGTGGAGGAAGAGAGAATAGGACAGGCCCATTTCCGAAGTGGATATTTCCCAATTTTCAGGGCAGTGATCCGGGAGTCTGGTTTGATCGGTGTGTTGATTACTTCACTGTTTACCAGGTGCCAGAGTGGTTGTGGGCGAGTTTAGCTTCTATGCACATGGAGGGGAATGCGTCGAAGTGGTTACAAGTGTATAAGCTGAAACACGGATTGGGTGATTGGGGGCAGTTTACACAAGTAGTTAGGGAGAAGTTTGGAGTGGATGAATACCCTCAAGCTATGAGAGATTTGGTTAATGTGACTCAGCAGCAAGGAGTGGAGGAGTACTCTCAAGCTTTTGATGATATTAGATATGTTGCTACCTTGCATAATTCTGAGTTAGATGAGACCCTGTTGTTGGAGCGAAGGCAGAAACGCCACCCTTCGCCCGAAGTCTCCACAGCTCAGCCCCCGCTCTGACAGGCAAAGCAGGCAGGGACACCCTTCGCTTGATCGACACCAGGGACAACATGGCGACCCTCCGCTCGATTCGGCACCAGACGAAGGCCTGCGGCAACGCCTCCCTACGGCACGGCCTCGGTCGGCCCCGAGGCCCACATGAGGTCGGGCCCATTGTAACAGGCCCTGCGTGGCCGCGGTTGTGTTACGGGCCTAATTTGTAAAGGCGTACATGTAATTACAACTTGTAACCCCGCTTTATAGGAATATTCCGGGGATAAACTAGGTACCTGAGGGCACATGCGTCCTTAACGCAAGGCGCCGTGCACACGGATACCTATAAATACCCCCGCACTGTGCCCGTGAGAGGCCAGATTAACAGAGCTTTTGCCATCACGCGCGAGTGCCCTGTTGCCATCTCCATTCACCTGTGTTGGTTCTCCTTGCTGTCGAGAGACAGCCCCAACATTTGGCGCCCACCGTTCGTGCTACGAGACAACCACCCGCGATGGCACCCAAGAGAGCTAACCCGAAGGCTGACGAGGCTGCGAAGGCAGCACTGCTCGCCGCAAGAAAGGGCAAGGCCCTCGCCCTCACCCAATCCACCCACCAAGAGGCCCCCGAAGACGACACCCTCCGCACCAGCGACCCCGAGGGACAACCCTCAGGCTTCGCACCTCCCCCAGGCTTCGCACCTCCCTCAGGCTTCGCACCACCGGAGGGCGCGGACCTCGCCGAGGACGGTGAGGTCCTCGGCATCTCAGCAGAGGAACAACTACAGCTGCGCGCCCTGCGCCTCAAGAACCGCAACCTCCAGAGGCAGAAGGAGATACTGGAGGCCAAGCGCCAGCGTGTGTCTGCACTCGCCAAAGTGCGGCAGATGATCCGCGACGAAGAACTCAAGGCCCAGGAACTCGAGCGGGAGATCGCGCTGATGCAGCGCGAAGGCCACCTCAGCCCGCGGCACGAATCATCCCTCCAGCAGCGCGCACAAAACGAAGACACGCGCGAGGGCCACCCCGGCCTGCAGCATGGGCCACCCCTGCAACACCGCGCACAACCGGAGGACCCGCGTTTCCCCCAGCGCGACTTCACTTTCCAGCACGCCGCGCCATTCCAAGGGGTCAACTATCTCGATGAGCGAAGCCCCCTGGCGCCTCACCTGCAAGTGACGCCGTGGCCAGCTAACTTCCGGGCTGGGACCTACCCCAAGTACAACGGCAGCACCGACCCGGCTCAATACATAATGAGTTACCAGGTCGCCGTCGCATCGTCCGGAGGGGACGACGCCACAATGGCAAAGTCCTTCATCATCGCCCTCGAGGGCCCCGCGCTCACCTGGTTCACCAGGTTGCCCCCGTTGTCCATCGATTCCTGGAGAAGTCTCCGGGACAAGTTCCTCCTCAACTTCCAGGGGTACCGCCCGGACACCGACGCCCTGGCCGAGCTCTCGCTCTGCAAGCAGCTAGAGAAGGAGACCCTGAGGGAATATTACCGCAAATTCCTGACCCTCAAATCACAGCTACCCTCAGTCGATGACCAGATTGCCATCCATTATGCTATCAGTGGTCTTCGCGCGGGCGTCCTTTACAGCCATTGCATCAGGGACCCGCCCAAGAACCTCCAAGAGTTATACCAGCTGTTTGAAAAGTACGCCAGGTCCGAGGAGCTCCACCAGCGCAAGATTGAGTCCCAGCGGAAGCCAAAAGATGCTCCGCAGTCCAGCCGCACGTGGACAAGGACTCCGCAGCCAGACTCCGGTCGGGATGGCCGCGGTCAGCAGCAAGTGCACAACATCGCCAACCAGCAGCCGGCCGCTGACCCCCTTCGTCGCCAAGAATATCCCCCCCAGGGCCGCGGAAGTGGAACTCGCGGCAGGGGCCGAGGGCGTGCGCAGCCACTCCCTCCGCCGCGCCGATTTTACTGCCTTTTCCATGGCGAAGACTGCGCCCACCAAACTAAAGACTGCCCCGAAGTAAAGGCCACCAGAGACAGAATGGCGAGGGCGCAGCCAGCCGACAACCCCAGAATTGTCGCGCATAATTACCAGCCACCCCCTCCACCATATATCCACGCTCCCGCCCCGCATCCACCGCACCACGCTTACCAACATCATCAGGAAGTACAAATCGTACATCCTCCGCCTCCACCACCACACCAGCAACAACAAAACATCCCCCACGCCCCAAAACAGGAAGACTTCGCCGATCAACCGTATCGCGGAGTCATTCATATGATAACTGGGGGGTCCAGCACCGACTTCGACACCAAGCGGCAGAAGCGGGACCACTACCGCAGCGTAAACCATGTCGCTGTCACGGGCCCAGTTGTGCAGACGAAGTGGTCCCACATACCGCTCACCTTCGACGCACGGGACGTCGACTTGCGCAGTGCCCCCCACTGCGATGCCATGGTCATCAATTGCAGCGTGGCAGGCTGGGACCTGCACAAGGTCCTCGTCGACAACGGCAGCCAGGCGGACATCATCTTCCTCCATGCCTTCGATCGCATGGGCATCAGCCACAGCCTGCTCAAGCCGTCGGACAACCCGTTGTATGGCTTCGGCGGCAAGGGCACCTTCCCCGTCGGCAAAATAGAATTGCCCCTCTCCTTCGGTGTAGCACCCAATGCCCGAAGCGAGCAAGTGACTTTTGACATCGTGGATATGGTATATCCATACAACGCCATCATGGGTCGGGGCTCCATCAATAAGTTTGAAGCTGCCATCCACGGACTGTATTTGTGCATGAAGATACCAGGCCCTCTGGGCGTAATTACGGTCCGCGGTAACCAGCAAGCTGCGCGCAACATAGAGCGGGACTTCGTGCCTGGTCAGAGGAACGTGCACTGTCTCACGACACAGTGCGAGGTCCCTGCGCCCGCCAGCCCCACTGACAAGCAGCACGCCAAGGCTCAGTTGCAGAGTCAGGATGGGACCAAGACTGTCCCCCTCGATCAGGCAACGCCCAAGCAGACAGTCACCATCAGCGAAGACCTTACCCCGCATGAAGAAGAGAAGCTTCTCTGCTGCCTGGCCAAAAATAAAGATGTCTTCGCCTGGTCCGCCCTCGACCTGGTCGGAGTCAGCCGATCCATAATCGAGCACGGTCTGGGGATCGACCCCTCGGTGCGACCAAGAAAGCAAAAGCTTCGCAAAATGTCCGATGAAAAGACAGAGGCCGCCAAGGCGGAGGTGCACCGCCTCCTAGAGGCTAAATTTATTGAGCCAGTGGCTTATCCCACATGGCTCTCCAATGTTGTAATGGTGCAGAAAAAAAGCGGGAAATGGCGAATGTGCATAGACTTCACCAGTCTCAATAAGGCCTGCCCAAAAGACAATTTCCCGTTGCCGCGGATCGACAAAATAGTCGATAGCGCGGCCGGCTGCGAGGTCATGTCTCTCCTCGACTGCTTCTCCGGCTATCACCAGATATACATGAAGGAGGAAGACAAGGCCAGCACCAGTTTCATAACACCCTTCGGCACCTATTGCTTCATCAGAATGCCGGAGGGTCTCAAGAACGCCGGGTCCACATTCTCCAGACTCACCAAAACAGTACTCGAGGGCCAGGTCGGCAGAAATATATTTACATATGTCGACGACATCGTCGTCGCCAGCAAAAATAAGGAGGACCACCTCGCCGACCTGGCCGAGACATTCGCAAACATGCGAGACGCACGACTCCGCTTAAACCCGGAAAAGTGCGTTTTCGGTGTTCGCCAGGGCAGGATATTGGGCTACCTGGTGTCACACCGCGGCATCGAGGCCAACCCAACCAAGATCCAGGCCATCATCGACATGTCGCCTCCGCAGTCCACCAGGGATGTCCAGCGTCTGACAGGCAGATTGGCTGCTCTCAACAGATTCATTTCCAGGTCGGCCGAGCGAAGTCTTCCTTTCCTCAAAACTCTCCGCGGCGCAAAAGACTTCGCTTGGGGGCCGGAGCAAGCAGCGGCCTTCGCCTCATTAAAGCAGTACTTAACGGAACTGGCCACCCTCACAAGCCCCGACTCCTCGCTCCCCTTATTGCTCTATGTCGCGGCTTCGCCGCACGCGGTCAGCGCGGCACTAGTGCAGGAGCAGACAGTCGAAGGCGCTGTCAGACAGTGCCCTGTTTATTACGTCTCCGAGGTCCTGACTCCGTCCAAATGCAACATGACAGAGCTGGAGAAGATCGCCTACGCAGTCGTTATGTCCTCGCGCAAGCTGCGCCATTATTTTGAAGCATTCAAGGTCCGTGTCACCTCAGATAGGGGGCTCGGCGAATTGTTTAGAAACCCGGAGGCATCGGTAAGGATCGCCAAGTGGGCAGCCGAACTCTCCGGCTACCACATCAGTTTCGAGCCCAGGACAGCCATCAAATCACAAGTCCTGGCAGACTTCGTCGTCGACTGGACCGGGCCAGCAACACAGCCGGACCCGACCACAGAGAAGGTCTGGACGATCCATTGCGATGGCGCATGGTGCCATGCGGGGGCAGGCGTCGCTGCAATCATAACATCACCAGTCGGAGTCAAGCACAGATATGCAGCACGACTCAGCTTCAATCTGGAATCCGACAGGTGCACAAATAATATAGCAGAATACGAAGCAGTCATCCTCGGCCTCCGCAAGCTGAGGGCCCTCGGAGTCACCACTTGCATCATCAAAACAGACTCCAAGGTAGTCGCCGGCCAGGTCGACAAAGACTATGCAGCCAAGGACCCCGCGCTCATGCAGTACCTCGCGGCCATCCGAAGTCTTGAGAGACAGTTCAAGGGGTTCACCGTGCAGCATGTGGACCGGGCCAAGAATGAGGAGGCCGACGCATTGGCCAAGGCTGCGGCCAGGGGCGAAACTCTGCCCTCCGACGTGTTCTTCCACGTCATCGGCACGCCAGCAGTCCGGAGCCCCGAAGGGCTCCATATAACCAACGACATCGAGGGCCACCGTACAGTCAACCTCATCATGACCGAAGACTGGCGAGCACCCATTACCCTGTTCCTGCAGGGGTATTATCACCCGGCTGACATCAGTGAGGCTAAGCGCCTCAGACATCGAAGCCGGGACTTCGCTCTGATTGAAGGCCAGCTATACAAAAAAGGAGTCAGCCAACCAATGCTTAAGTGCGTCACCGAGGCCGAAGGCATGCAGATCCTACGTGAAGTCCACAGTGGCACTTGCGGCTCGCACGCGGGCCCAAGGGCCCTAGCTGCTAAGGTGATCCGCCAGGGTTTCTACTGGCCAGCAATGATTTGCGCCGCGAATCGGGTCACTCGGTCCTGCGAAGCCTGCCAGAAGTTCTCTCCTCGACCAGGCGGCCCTTCGCAGTACACAAAGCTGATCGCCCACACATGGCCTCTCCAGCGCTGGGGTCTCGACATTGTTGGACCCCTGCCCACCGCTCAGGGGAACCTCAAGTTCGCCTTCGTCGCGGTCGAGTACTTCACCAAATGGATCGAGGCACGGGCTGTCTCCACAATAACATCGAAGACTGCCCAGAAATTCTTCTGGCAGAATATCGTTTGCCGCTTCGGAGTACCGTCCGAGTTAACGGTCGACAACGGCAAACAGTTTGATAACCAAGACTTCAAGGATTTCTGTTTCTCCATTGGCACCAAGCTTGCCTTCGCCTCAGTCTATCATCCGCAGTCCAACGGGGTCGTGGAGCGCGCCAACGGAAAAATCTTCACAGCCATCAAAAAAAATGCTCCTCGATGAAAAAAAGGGTAAATGGAGCGATTTCTTACCTGAGGCAGTCTGGGCACTAAACACGACTGAGTGCAGGGCGACCGGGTTCACTCCTTTCCGTCTGTTATACGGATCGGAGGCCATGACCCCGCAGGAAATAAGGCACGGGTCCCCGCGAACGGTCCCGTCAGCCGTCCCAGATGTGGACGAGCCGACTTCAAAGGATCTCATCGACGGAGACCGTGTCTTCGCCCTACAAGCTCTGAACAAGTATCAAGCCCAGACCAAAGCATGGCGCGACCACTCAGTCACCCCGAGGGAGTTCAGCGAGGGGGACCTCGTGCTCATTCGGACAGCTCGGACGGAGTCAAGGGGCAAACTGGAGCCCAGGTGGGAGGGCCCTTTCATCGTCAAGACGAAGGCCTCCCCCAGCGCATACAGGCTCACAACACAAGCCGGCGAGGACCTGGAGCATTCCTGGAACATTGACAACCTTCGCAAATTTTTTGTTTGATTCTTCAGGGCTGTCTTCGCCCTTGTAATTTGCAAAAACAATCTTGCACCGGCCCGCACTCTTTTCCTCCCGGGGGGTGAGGTTTTTAACGAGGCGGAGTCATGTAATATATGCGTAAAAAATCCCCCGCAAAAAGACATGCGTCGAAAAAGACCGTGTTGACGGTCTTCGACATTCGACCACCACGAGGTCACCGCGAGGCTAAGCGCTAGCCACCCTCGCGTGCGACAAATCCGCGCAGAAGTCGCCTACGGGTGCAGCCGGATTAGCACAACAAGTGCGGAAAAAATCTAAGTCTATCGCGAAGACTATCCGTGCGGGAGTCGCCTACGGGTGCAGCCGGATTAGCACAACAAGTGCGGAAAAAATCTAAGTCTATCGCGAAGACTATCCGTGCGGAAGTCGCCTACGGGTGCAGCCGGATTAGCACAACAAGTGCGGAAAAAATCTAAGTCTATCGCGAAGACTATCCGTGCGGAAGTCGCCTACGGGTGCAGCCGGATTAGCACAACAAGTGCGGAAAAAATCTAAGTCTATCGCGAAGACTATCCGTGCGGAAGTCGCCTACGGGTGCAGCCGGATTAGCACAACAAGTGCGGAAAAAATCTAAGTCTATCGCGAAGACTATCCGTGCGGAAGTCGCCTACGGGTGCAGCCGGATTAGCACAACAAGTGCGAAGAAAAATCGAGGTCTATCGCGAAGACTATCTGTGCCGAAGTCGCCTACGGGTGCAGCCGGATTAGCACAACAAGTGCGGAAAAAATTTAAGTCTATCGCGATTATCCGCGCCGAAGACACAGCAAGCGCGGAAAAAAAAAAAAAAAAAAAAAAAAAAAAAAAAAAAAAAAAAAAAAAAAAAAAAAAAAAAAACAAACCGAAGACTATCGGTGCAGAAGACACTTAAGGGTACACGTGGACTAGCACAACAACGGCCGAAACGACAACATCGAACCATTCACGCCAAGACCAATTATAATCAACCAAGCACAGCGCAGCCGAACGAATCAGTTAGTACAAAATGCCTTCACACACATGCACGCGAGGGCACACAATTCCACCATACAAGACTCTACATACACAAGCGAGGACACCACACTCTACATCGGTTCAACTTTAGGAATAATTCCCATCTCCCTATAATTAAATAACATTATCCTGAGCTCCTCACCCGCAAAAAGCCTTCGCAGTTCCCCCTCACCTACACCCTCGGCGGTCGGCAGAGACAACAGTTCCTGCCGACCGGCCCCACTCACACGAAGCAAAGCCCGCTCCTCCGCGCTAACCCTACGTTTTGCAACCGCCCTTCGTCGACGGCGCCCGGCGCTAGGGCCTGGCGCATCCGACGCATCCGCGGCGTGTGGCGCGGCCTCCGCCGCAGCCACGTCCAGGGCCGTAAAATAATCCAAATTCTCCTCCGACGACTCCTCAGTCCACTCAACCGAGCTCCCGGAGTCAGCAAAGTCAAAAAACTCAGATGCAGACCCACTATTTTGATTACCATCTTCCGCGGTCGAGGCCGCCAAAAACTCAGTAGCAGTGGTTGCGTGCGCAGGCCCAAAATCTTGAACCTGCGCAGCAACCAAAGTTCAGTACAAACATCCAAAATTTCCTAACCCTAGACAACCGCTATGCCACCTGCGAGGGCCCTGACGCGGCGGGCGCCTCCGCCGTTGTCTCCGCCGCCGCTCCCCGCCATTCTTCCAGCCGCCTCCGCCGTCGGCTCTTCGACAGTCGGCGCAGCTGCTGCGAGGGCATCGGGAGCGCCTTCGGCCACCTTCACGGGCAGGTCTTCAACTGTCGCGGCAGATGCGGGGGCGCCTGGTGCGTCTCCCGTAGTCTCCGGGGCCGGCTCCGGGTCAGGCAGGGCGTCGTTCAGTGCTCCGAAATCGTCCACCCGCTCGCCTCGCTCCGCCTAAAACAAAACTTACAAAAAGTCAGCAAACACACGCACAGACCACATCCAGCAAACGCCAAACAAACGACAACGTTACCTGAGCCCTCGCAGCCTCGGCCCGCTCCCTGACCACTTCTCCACCATACAGACCCCACATCCGATCATAGAGGGCGCCGGCGGACTCCTTCACCACGGGGTTTTCGACCTTATAGATGTCTCGCCCAAAATCTTCATCTGCCTGGTCGAAGGCCTCATAGTGCCGGCACCCTTCGCGAGAGAGTGCGTTCATCGCCCCCTCGCAGGTAACCAAAGAGGCGTACGACATTAAGCCAGCCAAGACAGTGGGGAGCTCCCGCAGCTCCTCTTGCACCCATTCCAAGCAGCGAAGTCCGGCCTCTCGCTCCGGCACCACGAAGTCACCGGTCCGCGCACCCAGCTCGCGGTATGTGGCCATAAGCTGCGTGCGCGTCCGTTCGGCCTCCGTCCGTGCCGCGGCTTCGGCCCCCTTCGTGCGGCTCTCCAGAGCGGTGAGCCGCCCCCGCAGGTCCTCGGCGAGCCCCTTGGCAAGATTGGCCTCCGCCCGTGCCAGCCTAGCCTCCGCCTGCGCGGCCTGCTCTTTGGCGACGGCCTCGTTGGCCTCCCTCCTCTCCTCCGCCAGCTGGCGCCGGAGATCAGCCTTTTCTTCCTCCAGGGCGGCCACCTTGTCCGCCAGTTTACGACACTTGCTGTCGGAGGCAGACTTCTCACGGACAGCGTCAGCATGTTGCGTCCGAAGTCTCTCGACTTCGGCAGATAAGGCTGCCGTGAGCGCCCCCGACGCAGTGCGGCTGGTGAAGTCGGCCACCTGCAGAGAACACACAAGGCCAGGGCCGTAAAAAAAAAAAAAAAAAAAAAAAAAAAAAAAAAAAAAAAAAAAAAAAAAAAAAAAAAAAAAAAACTCGGCGGACCTGACTCAGCGCCTCCGTCGCCTGATTCAGCGCCTCCGTCACTCCCTTCAGCCGGCGGGTCGCCGCGCCGGCCTCGTCCCTGACCTTCGCGAGGGCCGACACCTCGCCTCCGGCGCCAAGGACCCCGCCCTTCGCCGCCGCGATTGCCCCGGCAGGCACAGCTATAACAAGCCGGCCCTCGTCCGACCCTGTAGCGCATCAACAATCAAAAAAAAAAAAAATATATATATATATAAAAAAAAAAAAAAAAAAAAAAAAAAAAAAAAAAAAAAAAAGCGGCCGGGTGACTTACCCCCAAGATAATCGTCCACGCTAATGTCGGTGCCGAAGTCGGCGACGCGCTCGCCCGGCGGCGGCAACGCTCGGGCCGCCTTCGCAGCCTCCGCCACTCCGCTGGCCGGCGGCACCACCTTCGTCGGCTTGGAGACTCCGGCGCCCGCCGCTGTCTCCGGCGCCTTGCTGGGCGCAGCGGCGCCCGCCTTCGCCGCCAGCGGCGGCTTGCCTCCACTGGAGGCCGCAGCCTTCGCCGTTCCCCGTTGCCTTTTCGGCCGGGCGTCGTGAATCCTTACGGTCGCCTGGCGTTTTTTGCGCGGCCCCTTGGCGATCCTTGTCCATCACTGCCCACACAACAGTACCGATATTTCGCCCGTAAGGAAAAACCCTCCACTGACGAACCGTACGAGATGTAAAACAGTCTTCCTCAGCCGCGCAGGGGACAGGAACATTTCTAGGCCAGCAGCCCCCGGTAACCCTCAGCATCCGAGCCGAAGACTCCCGGAGCTCGGGCGAAGACATCCTCTCCCCCGGGGCCGCGCACGTCCTCATCAACTCCCTAGCAAAACTATCAGACACCCCGATTCCTCCCATCGCAGTACCTAATTTTCTCTTTTTTGAGGAGGGGGCGGCCGTCAGCGCAGGGTCGCCTCCAGTCTCCACCGCCGGCTTCTTCCCACGGCGGTCCGCTTCGTCTTGTCCAGGGTAGCCGTCGTACGGCAATTGATTCAGTTCGAAGACCCTGTTCAAACGTTCATTTGAGCCGCGAATATCGAAGCTGCGCTGGCCTTCCGTCCTCGCCACGTACCGCCCCACGAGCCGCACCGCCAAGTCCTCAGCATCACGCACAAAGGCGGCCGGGTCACGGTTTCGCAAATTCAGTGCGAAGGCTGGACTTCGCACCACCCTTCCTCCGTGAAAGGGCATCTGGCGAGGGCACACTTCGCCCAACGCCCAGCCGTGCGCCAAGGGCCAGACCCCGTACGCCACAAACTCTTCAACTAAATCACGACCACTGCTCTGGCCGGCGGCGCATCGAAGGGCCCCTTCGTCTGCATCCTCTTCTGCTACTTCGAAGTGCGGATACGCAGAGTAATAATGAGAGCACATCTCAGATACGGGCAGTCCTTCATGGCCTTCGACAGTAGCCTCAGCAACGTAAAACCAAAATTCATTCCAATTGCCCCACTTGTTGCGGGCGCACGGAACCAACTCCACTACTGGCATCGTGGTCTTGCCGGTCTTCGGCGTGAATGTGCACGACCCAAACTGGGCGACTCCGCCCTCAATCACCCTCTTCTGCCAATGCAAGCAGTAATTCTTCGCAAAAACTTCAACCGACGGCTGTCCGCCGTACGAAGTCGTCGCCCAGACATACTTCGCCAGCGCCACCACGGCGTTCGGTGTCAGCTGATGAATTTGCACGTTGAATCTACGCAGGACTTCGCCAACAAACCGGTGCGCAGGCAAGCGGAGACCGGCGACGAAGAACGCCTCGAAAACTACCAATTCACCCTCCGGCTCGGGGACTTCCTCCGTCCCCGGAGCACGAGCGACTCCGCCGCCAAAGTAGCCCAAGCGCTGCATTTCTTCGACGCGGGCCGACGTCATCCGCGACACACCAAAATCAACAGAGTCGCCAGCGCGCAGCTCCTCCACCATCACGCCACTCAACGTCTCCTCAGACGAGGCGGCGGCCGGCGCCGTGGCGTCGGCGGAAGAAGAAGAGGATGGCATTGCTACGTACCGTCGGCGGCGGCGGGCGGTCTGCTTCACTCGAGCCAGATCTCCGAGGAGCAAAGCGAGCAGTACAAGAAGAGGAGCAGAAAAACGGCGGGCGGCTAGGGTTTTCACGGAGCGCGGAAGGCAAAGTGCAAGCAGCGCCGTCCCCCGCCCCCTTTTATAGGCAGGGCGCGGCTCCTCGGGAAACCCGCAATCCCACAGGGCGCGACGCTTCGGAAAACCCGCAGTCCAACAGTACGATGTCCATCAACGGTCACATCAAAAACCCCCGCGGAACCACTTCGAGCGAGGGCAGCGTCTCCGCCATCTAGCGACGTCTTCGGCACCAGGTGACTTTGTCGAACTGGTCCCTCGGAGGGCAAATGTTGGAGCGAAGGCAGAAACGCCACCCTTCGCCCGAAGTCTCCACAGCTCAGCCCCCGCTCTGACAGGCAAAGCAGGCAGGGACACCCTTCGCTTGATCGACACCAGGGACAACATGGCGACCCTCCGCTCGATTCGGCACCAGACGAAGGCCTGCGGCAACGCCTCCCTACGGCACGGCCTCGGTCGGCCCCGAGGCCCACATGAGGTCGGGCCCATTGTAACAGGCCCTGCGTGGCCGCGGTTGTGTTACGGGCCTAATTTGTAAAGGCGTACATGTAATTACAACTTGTAACCCCGCTTTATAGGAATATTCCGGGGATAAACTAGGTACCTGAGGGCACATGCGTCCTTAACGCAAGGCGCCGTGCACACGGATACCTATAAATACCCCCGCACTGTGCCCGTGAGAGGCCAGATTAACAGAGCTTTTGCCATCACGCGCGAGTGCCCTGTTGCCATCTCCATTCACCTGTGTTGGTTCTCCTTGCTGTCGAGAGACAGCCCCAACACCTGTTTGTGACACACTATATTAAAGGGTTGAAACCTGAAATTCAGAATCAAGTCATGGCTCGGATGCCTAAGACAGTGGATAAGGCGAAGAGGTTGGCCAAGGTGTATCAGGAGATTGCAGAGAAGAATAGAGTTAGAAACCAAAAGGGACAGGTTCTTAAAACTCAGGTTGCAGGAGTAAGGGGGGAGAATAGGGCAGGAATATTGTATCCTGAGTTGAGCAAGGAAAGACAGTTGAGAGAATATAGAAGAGCGAATGAGTTGTGTTTTATTTGTGGAGATAAATTTGAGCCAGGCCATCAAGCAAAATGTCCCAAGAGGGTGGTAACTCAACTGCATAATCTGACCGTGGAAGATATGGGTCTGGTTTTGACTGATGAGGTATTGCAGAAGTTGGAAGATGAGAAGTGTGTGGAGGAGTTACATCAGTTGTCCTGGAATGCTATTAGTGGCACGGAATGTGATGGATGTATGAGGGTCCAAGCTCTGGTTCAGGATCAGATGTTGGTCATGCTCATTGATTTTGGTAGCTCTGCAACTTTTATCAGCCAGAGAATTGTAGCAAAATTGGGGTTGATCACTGAAGATTGTTCCACTGTGCGGGTTAAGGTGGCAAATGGAGCAGCTATGATCAGTGACAAAAGAGTTAAGGAAGTAGTGTGGAGTTCTGGGGGGCACCTGTACAACACTGCTATGAGGGTGTTAGACTTGGAAGCATATGATGTGATCCTGGGGTATGATTGGCTGAAGGCTCACAGTCCTATGGAGTGTGACTGGAATAACAAGGTATTAACCTTTACTGATCAAGGGAAGAAGGTCAGGTTACAGGGTGGTGCTAGAGAAGTGCAGGAAGTGCGACAAGTATCTGTGTTGCAGCTGGAGAAATGGATGAAGGGAGAGGAAGTCTGGGTATTTGTGCTTTTAGAGCAGGTTTCAGAAGAAACAATTGGGAAAAATGATGCAGTTCTACGGGAGATTTTAAAGGAATTCGAAGATGTTTTTGCTGTGCCTTCGAAATTGCCTCCAATCAGACCTTATGATCATCATATTCCTCTGTTGCCAGGGTCTATTCCAGTAAACTCAAGGCCTTATCGATATTCTCCAGCTCACAAAATTGAGATTGAAAAGCAAATTACTGAACTGCTAGCAGCAGGGTTGATAGTCCCTAGTGTAAGTCCGTTTGCTTCTCCAGTTTTACTTGTGCAAAAAAAAGATGGCAGCTGGAGGTTCTGTATAGATTACAGGAAGTTAAATGGAATGACTATAAAGAACAGGTTTCCTATGCCTATGGTGGATGAGATCCTGGATGAATTAGCTGGTGCTCAGTATTTTACTAGTCTTGACATGACAGCAGGATATCATCAAATTCGAATGGGAACTGAGGATGAATACAAGACTGCTTTTAAAACACATCATGGCCATTATCAGTTTCGAGTGATGCCTTTTGGTCTCACTAATGCACCAGCTAGTTTCCAGTGTGCCATGAACTCAGTGTTGGAGACTTTTCTCAGAAAATTTGTTATGGTTTTCTTGGATGATATTCTCATTTACAGCCCGAGTTTGGAAGTGCATTATCAACATATTAGGATGGTGTTGGCCAAGCTGAGAGAGCACCAGTTTTTCTTAAAGATGAAGAAATGCTCCTTTGTGAAGCATGAACTCAAATATTTGGGTCATGTGATTTCAAGAGATGGGGTGGCCACAGATTCTAGTAAAACTGAAGCTATGTTGTCCTGGCCACAACCTAAGAATGTGACGAAGTTGAGGGGATTCTTAGGTTTAACAGGCTATTACAGGAAATTTGTGAAAGATTATGGTATTATGGCTCGACCTCTTACTAAGCTGTTGCAGAAACAACAGGTGTTTCAGTGGTCTGAAGATGCTCAGGTTGCTTTTCATAAGTTGAAACAGGCTATGGCTTCAACACCGGTTCTTGCTCTGCCCAGGTTTGATCTGCCTTTTACAGTCGAGACAGATGCATCAGATGTGGGTCTCGGAGCGGTGTTGATGCAACAGGGCAGACCCATTGCCTTTCTTAGTAAAGCTCTGGGAGAAAAGAACAAACATATTTCTATATATGAGAAGGAGTTTTTGGCTTTGATTATGGCTGTAGATAAGTGGAGGCAATATTTGCAGAGGGGTGCATTTGTGATTAAGACAGATCACAAATCTTTGACATTCTTGGGAGACCAGCAATTGCAGTCAGATCTTCAAAAGAAGGCTATGACCAAGTTAATGGGATTGCAATTTCAGATTGTATATAAAAAGGGGGCAGAGAATGTCGTTGCTGATGCATTGTCAAGGAGGAGTTCAGTATTGGACTTGGCTGCCATTTCTGAAGTGCAACCAGTTTGGGTACAGGAGGTGCTGAATTCTTATGCTACTGATGCTGAAGCTCAACAGTTGATAGCTCAATTGTTGGTGCGCAGTCCTGATGAGAATGGGTTTTCATTGTATCAAGGCATTATTCGTAAGGCAGGCATGATTTGTATTGGTGCTAATTCTGCTCTGAGAACCAAGTTGGTGGCAGCTTTGCATGATAGTGCCATTGGTGGTCATTCTGGTACACATGCAACTTATCAACGGGTAAAGAAAGTGTTTTATTGGAGGGGATTAAAGGCAGATGTGGTCCAGTTTGTGCAACAGTGTGCAATTTGTCAAAAGGCCAAGAGTGAAAGAACTCATCCAGCTGGGTTATTACAACCTTTGCCGGTACCACAGGGTGTGTGGGAAGATGTGACTATGGATTTCATTGAAGGTTTGCCTAAGTCGGAAGGGTTTGATACAATATTAGTGGTGGTGGACAGATTTTCGAAATATAGCCATTTCTTTCCTTTGAAACATCCTTTTACTGCAAAGGGTGTTGCACAAGTCTTTCTGGACAATGTGGTTAAGCTACATGGAGTACCCAAATCGCTGGTATCTGACAGGGATAAAGTGTTCACTAGCAGTTTTTGGAAGAACCTGTTTCAGTTGATGGAGGTCAAGCTGTTGATGTCTACAGCCTATCACCCACAGACTGATGGCCAAAGTGAACGTGTGAACCAATGCTTGGAGATGTATCTCCGGTGTGCTGTCAATTCTCAGCCCACCAAATGGAAGAGTTGGTTGGCTCTCGCGGAGTATTGGTAAAATACCACTTATCATGCTGTTTTGGGTTGTACACCATTCAGGGTGTTATATGGTTATGATGCTCCTATGCTAGCCCTTCCTAGACTCATCAATATTGAGGACCCGGATGTCACTAAGTGGGTCAAGAAAAGGAATGCTTTTTCTGCCATGTTGAAGGAACAGTTGGCTAGAGCACAGTTGCGTATGAAGCAATATGCTGATAAGGGCAGAACACCAAGAGAGTTTCAAGTAGGAGAATTGGTGCTGTTAAAACTTCAACCATATGCACAGAAGACAGTGGTGAATCGGCCTTGTCCTAAATTGTCTTTTAAGTTTTTTGGGCCTTACAAGATTACAGCTCGAGTTGGGGCAGTGGCATATAAGTTGGAATTGCCACCCGATGCTCAGGTGCATCCAGTGTTTCATGTGTCTCAACTTAAGCCGTTTCACCCGTGTTATTCTCTAGTTTACACTGAACTTCCTCTCTTGGTTGATCTGTCCCAAGGGGATGTTGAGCCTGAACAAATTCTGAATCGAAGGATGGTACGCAAAGGAAACAATGCTATTGTCCAGGTGCTGGTCAAATGGACAGGTCTTCCAGCAGATGCGGCTACCTGGGAAGACTATGAAGTGGTGAAAGTAAGGTTTCCTACAGCGCACGCTTGGGGACAAGCGTCTTTTGACGCTGGGGGAGATGTGATGACCCAAGGTGGCGGTGCTTAGGCACAGGTATGGAGTATTAGTGGGTCTTTCGAGTATTAGGGTTTGGGCCATAATAGGGCCGTATTAGTCTTCTTTGGGCTGTAATAAGTGATTAGCCAAGTCATTAGTCGTTCTGTTAGTTGGATTTCAGATCTATAAATACTGTAACTGGTTGATTGAGATGGAATAGAAAAACAGATAACCGAAATCCAACTCACCTGTGTCCTTGGCTTCGTTCTCTTCGCCGGTCTGCTACCGACTCACGCCCGGCGAACCCTAGCCGCGGCCACGGGTCATCACACCCTAGCCGCGGCCACGGGTCATCACACTTTTGTGTTGCTACTAGATGACCATTGATTTCTGGCGATCTAGCAGGGGCGTGCGGTTGATGACGTTTTGTCCTAGGCCATCTTCCTTGTTTTCATGACAATAGAAGTGGTTGTACCTATACATCAAAGAATGCATCAGGTTTATGTACCATGCTGTTGCAAAGCAAATCAGCAAGACCTGAGCTAATGAACTTTAGGTCATAGCTACTTAGCATTAGCCATAAATCATCAAGACTTGAACTAATCACGTAGTCTCAGAAATTCTTACAGGTTAAGGTTCATAAAATATGTGACAATGCAGAAACTTAACTAACATTTTTTTATTAATGATAGGGTACCCCTAGACAATAACAAGGTGGAAATTAATTTACTTCAAGCAGGGAAGGTTTAATGTTAAATCCCATTTTTATTGGTAGGTGGAAATTATTTCAAGCAGCCTTCCTGTACATTTGACAACTACATGACAAGGTGGAAATTAATTTACTTCAAACATCACGGGTCATTTTATACCAGAAATAGCTCATTGTTTGCTCTCTGGAAGGACTACTTCCAACTGCACTCTCACCAGTTTCTTTCTTCTACATTTTTCTTTTCATTCAGAACAGAATCGATTGTCTTCAAACTCCGCTTCAAACTTTCAACTCCTCCTTTGATGCTCTGGTATTCAAAAGAGTAATCACTGATTGTCAACACATCATTGCCACTGAAGGATTCATTTTCAATTTTCTTGTGTTTCATCAAATCAAACAATTTGGTGCAAAGTTGGCTAATCTAAGCCTTGCATCTGCAGGTTGTCCACTCTAACTTGAAGCTCCTGGTCAAGGCGAATTGAGGAGAAGGTTGCTCCACTTCCACCTTGTAAACGATTTAACAGTGCAATGTTCTCTTGTTGTGCTAGAAGCCTAGAGCACCTTTTTTAGTTACTTGAACATCTGTTTTGTTCCTGGCGCAGTCGAGGCAAAAGGCACTGCAGGACCTTCAGAGCCTATAGAGAATGACAAGGTATACGATGTTTTCCACTGTTTATCTTCTTTCCTTATTCCCCCATTTACATGAACCTGATAAAACCATATACAATTGGATCATTTCTTTTCAAACAACCTTACAGTGTAGCTCTCTCTAACTTATACAGAACTTTTACTAACATCGACTTGTCCATTTCTTTCTTTAGCTTGAAAGGCTAAGTGACATACAAAGTCAACCTAAGTCACAGCTGAAGTTCATTATAGAGGCATGGTTACATGTATTACTTCATTATTATATTGTTCGTTAGCCAACTTGTTGTTTATCCTTTTATTGTCAAGTATTTTGGCACAGTTAGGCCGCTATTTTCTTTAGTCCACCATTTGTAGGAAAAAAATCAAGATCCTGAAACAAAAAATAATGTTAAGTGGAGAAATGAATATGACATCAACCCCCCAAAAAATAAAATCGATTGTTGGATACCTGACAATTTAAAAGAGGCATGTTGAAGAAAATTAATAGTTTGTTAAGATGGTATTTAATTATTCCATTTATCTTTTCAAGTACCGTGTTGAAGTGGATATTTGATTTGTAGGTCTTGTCTATGCTTGTCCTTCACGGCCAAACTACAAGGGCTGGAGCTCAAAATGCTCATCAACATAGCTTCGCTTTTAGAGAATGTGTTCTCTGCGAGTTAGTTTCTTTTGATTAGTCAATTCTCCAGGAATTTTTTATTTTTGAACATACTATGATGCATCTGAGAACAAAATAAACTACAGTCACTACAGCGTGCAACATTTTGCAAAAAACCGCAACGGTAACCATCTCTCCTGTCTGATAGGCTCATTTAGTACATGTGCTCTATCATTTTTTTTGTTCAAACAATTCATATGGAACATGTGCAGACACAAGAATAGAGAGGTGTTGCGAATGGCGGCGTCTCAGTGACTCTGATGTCATTGTACAAAGGTGTAGCTACAGCGGCAGCAGGAATTTTGTAAGCAATGCATTTATTGGTATGAACAAAAAAAAAGTTAATGTTTGCTCTGCAAACTTCATTCGCCAGATGATCTGAAGAACTGTAATTTCTTTTGCAACTGGTTGGATTAAATGTGGTTTAGTTTAACGCAACTCTTAAAGTACAGGTGGCAGAAATCTTCAGTCAATGTTTTATTTATTTATTATTGACCTTGCACGACCGGGTTGTGATTGAAGTCTTACATTTTGCTTTTACTTGGTCACATTCTATGCAACATAATATTAGGGTGATATTTTGCCACACGGATTTTGCATATCATAGTGATGTTTGTTGTTCTGTATCTATGTTTTATACTAATTTTTAACTCTCTTGACAACGCACGGGCATATACCATGCACAAAAGAAACGATGGCATGTGAGTCTATTCTAAAAAAGAAAAAAAGTAAAAGTAAAAGAGAGAGAAAGGATTATGTCATCCAAAATAAAAGGAGGTTGTCAAAGGTCACCTTGGAGGCATTCATACTATACATAAGCACTTGGCCATGTTACTTGTATAAAAAACTTCTCTTTTTGGCACTTGGTTTGCTTTGAAAATATAGACACGATAAGAAGTGTTTCATATTTATCTCTACCTAAAGCTAGCTCTGTTGGGGGCCTTCGTCCTCCGAAGGTCCTCAAAAACATGATTTGACAATGTTTTCCAAGTGAAATGTATGAACAGGTATCTTCGGACTCAGATTATGAACATGGAGTACGCTCAGGACGAAGCTTAAGCTAGACGAAGGAGGATTGAGATGAGGAACGGGCTGATCATCAAGCTGTACGAAGGATGGTGCATAGCCGAAGCTATGCGCAGGGGAGCTTCAGCATGGTAGCAGAAAGGGGAACCGACTTAAAGATAAAAGGACTTCTTAGTCCTTAATAGATTGTTGTAAATCATTAGCAAATAAAATGGGCATGAATGTAATTTTACATGGGCTGCGTCCCGTGCCTATAAATAGATGGACAGTATTCCCGTACTGTTCACGCTGACTTGGCATTTGTTATTGCGTCACGCTTGTACTTTTCTCTTCCTTCAAGACCGAAGGTACATTTGTAATTTGAAATCATTTCTATTTTCCCATGTTAATGAAATAGAAATGATTATGTCATAATATTTAAACGTTTGCTTTATATTTTATGTCTTATACGAAACCTTCGTCATTTATTGTCATGTTTACGAAGGTATGTCGTTCGTAACCTTCGTCCGAGATTATTATTTCCCGAAGGGACATAATAATTCAAAAGGACGAAGGACTTTAACACTTAACACTTTTTATGTTGCCTTGTTCTTAACTCTTAGCATTTGAGAACAAGTCTCCAACATTGGCGCCCACCTCCGGTGAACTCACTTCCATTTCTTGAGCTTCGGCAAGCATCACCTTCGTCATGCCGCCGAAAAAAAACTTCAGCAACAGGGGCTGCTACTCTCCAGCCGCTGGACCCCAATCAGGATGTCCTTTCTCTTAGAGAGGCTCGAAGCCAGAAGAGGAAGGCTGTCAGCCCAACACCTCCGGAGGATGAATTGGATCAGGAGATCCAGAATTTGGAGATCCTTCAACAGCAGGTGCAGCGCAAGAAGGAGAAGATGGCTAGACTAGCTGAACTACAAAGGCAAATAGACGAAGCCTCCGAAGAAGTTCGTCATTTTAATCAAGATGAGCAGAACCGAAGGCCTCAGCACAAAGACCTTCATCAGGAGGGCTTCTTCAACGAAGATGACTGGTATGACAACCATCATGGAAATTCTGTTTTCGATGATGCTTCTCCTCTGTCCGTTGAGCTGCAGGCTACTCCTTGGCCTTCGTCTTACAAGCCGCCCCAGCTTCCCATATTCGATGGCCATTCAGACCCGAAGCAGTTTTTAATGAGTTACGAAGCAACAGTATCTTCATATGGTGGCAATGCTGCAGTCATGGCAAAGTCTTTTGTTATGGCTGTCAGGAGTGTTGCTCAGACCTGGTATTCCTCCCTTCGACCAGGAACGATCACCTCATGGCAGAAGCTGAAGGACATGTTGTTAACCAGCTTTCAAGGGTTTCAGACGAAGCCAGTCACCGCCCAAGCTCTGTTCCAATGCACTCAGGATCATGAAGAATACCTTCAGGCGTATGTCAGAAGGTTCTTGCGTTTGAGGGCGCAGGCACCAACGGTGCCCAATGAAATTGTCATCGAAGCCATGATCAAGGGGCTTCGTCCTGGACCATCAGCTCAATACTTTGCTAGAAAGCCTCCTCAGACTTTGGAGAAGCTCCTCCAGAAGATGGACGAGTACATTCGTGCCGATAATGACTTCCGCCAAAGAAGGGAGGAGGCCTTCAGATTTTCTGAAATGACTAGGGGCTTCGGAGGAAGATTCTATCCGAGACATGTTAGGTCCATCCACAATTCCACTCAGAATGATGATAAGGGGAGTCAGCAGAACAGACCGCAGTGCTCCTCACAGGCTTCGGGTCAACAGCAAAGCTTCTTCCGGCCACCAGCTCCAAGAGGCAGAGGCGCCAGGGGCTTCGGCGGAAGATTTGGAGATCAACCAAGAAGAATATTTTGCTTGTTCTGTGGTGAAAACAAGGGCCATACCACCAGGATGTGCCATGTTACCATCCAGAAGCAAAAAGAGATAGCCGAAGCTGCAGCACAACAAACTCAGCCGAAGCAGGTCATGCATACTGCTTCGTACCATCAGCCTTACATCCCGGAATATGTGGGCAATCACCCTGCAGTCTCCGTAGCTTCGGCATGTCAACCTCAAGCTTCATGGCAGCAGCCCCCGCCTCCACCTCCGTTACAACAAGGCCAACTGCCAGAAGGGAGCCAATATGTTTCGCACCAAAGGGATCTCAGAGAGCAATCTGAAGCTCGCACAGTCAATAGTACTGTGCCAGAATCGAAGCACATTTATTGACAGACATCCTACTTTGATAACAGTCTTTTCCGTTTAAGTTCTATTTTCTGTGTAATAAAGAACATTTCAGTTTTCATTTAATAGTTTCGTGGTTGGTTATGAGGAAAATTTATCTTCTCTACAGGCTTAAGTTGCTGAAGCTTAAATATTTGCGGTTACAAGGAGGACCTTCGAATCATTAAAAATCCTTCGAAGCAACAAAAAGTCGTTCTAAGGAACGCAGAGTAAGTTGCCGAAGTTACATAAAGTCGTTCCAAAGGGAGCGCAGTGTAAGTTTTTTTGCTCCAAAGACGTTCCTAAGGGAATGCAGAGCATACAGCGAAAAGTCAACGCTGATACCGCCTAAGTAAAAGGCGAAGAAGCTCCAAAGACGTTCCTAAGGGAATGCAGAGCTTATACCGCCTAAGTAAAAGGCGAAGAAGTTCCAAAGACGTTCCTAAGGGAATGCAGAGCTTATACCGCCTAAGTAAAAGGCGAAGAAGTTCCAAAGACGTTCCTAAGGGAATGCAGAACTTATATCGTCTAAGTAAAAGGCGAAGAAGCTCTAAAGACGTTCCTAAGGGAATGCAGAGCTTACAAATATATTTTGTGTGTATCTTCGGAACAAATGTCATTTGCATAACATTACATCATCACATCATTTTGCATAGCATAAGCATCATACATCATGTTGCATATGGCAAAAAGAAGAGGACACAGTAACAACCTCTGAAACGATGCTTTGAGAAACAGAAGCAAATTGCGTAAAGTCACGAGGGCATACAATGATAATCTTCGGAAAATAGCTTCGGAGAATGTCTTCACGAAGCATGAATGAGCTTCATCAGAGTAATATCAAAATTATATAGCTTCGGAGAATGTTTTCACGAAGCATGGATGTGATTTATCAGAACAGTTTTAACGGAGAATATTTTCTTCACGAAGCATGAAAAGAAGGGAAGGTGTTTTTTTTCCGTCAAAGACTCAAAAAGCGGTACGTGTGAAGTTTCATGCATCATAAAGAATTGAGCAATAAAAAGGCTATATTACATTCAGGTTTACAAAATGTTACAATTCAGAAGTTTAATTTACAATAGTGTTCAATTTTCTCTTAGAACAGCTTATGCAGCTTCATTCAGGAGTCGATTGACGACTTCGTCCATGATTGCTTCGGCCATCTTTTTAATTTTATCGTCTCCTTTCGGCTGAGGGCCTGGAGACGCTTCAGCAGGATCTGAAGGGCAGGACACAGCTATACTGCTATTACAGACGGAAAACGAAGCTTGAAACCAAAAATTACAACACAATACAAACTATTAATTAGTACCTAATTGACCTTCGGGCTCTGCGCTCTTTTCAGCAGCCTTAGCCACTTCTCTAGCATCGTGAATCCCCTTTTCACTTCTTTGAATAATTTCTCCTGCCATTTCCCGGCCACCATTATCCCAGATATCAGTGAAAAACTTTCCACCAATCATGCTTGCTTCGGCTGAAGGGTTTCTTGCGTCTTCAAAAGACAAAGTAGCTTCGGATTGTGCTAAAACTTTTACATGTTCGCAGCCCTTCTTCTCTAAAATGGTGGCAATTCCTCTGGCCCCAGAGAAAGCACATATATCCCCACGACTATTTAAAATTTCTTCGAAGGCTTCAATTTCGTGGCTGATCCATTCAATGGGACCTTCGGGATTACCTTTCACAAAATTTTCTTCACTTGAGAAGGCGCCGACCCTGGCGAAGCTAGATTTCAACTTCTTAACAGATTCTATAGATTTGTTATAACACCTCTTCCTGGACGAACGAAGCTCTTCAACAGTTACTTCCAAGTGATTTGCCCATTGGTCGCTGAGTTCTCGCCTTGTTTCTTCAAGTATACGTTCTTCCTTGGCTCTGGCCAGTTGTTTCCGAAGATCTTCTATTTCGCGTTTCTGAGCTTCAGCCTGATCCTTGAACATAGCTTCGTTTTCCTTTATTCTATCTACCAATGAGTGTAATATTTTATCTTTTTCGAGGCCTTCGTTCCTCAGTTCAATTACTTCGGAACGAAGGTTGCTCAGGGCTATAGTGCACCCTTCGTCTTCAGCATCTTTTTGTGCCCTCAGGGCATTACTAAGTATCAGGCCCTGCAAAGAAAAATATGTGTGTGTCAATAAAGCAAACAAAAGGTTTTTTGGTATCAACAAAGAATACAAGGATCCCATTTATCGCACCTTTAAGCTATTATAGGCCAGGCTGTCGGCCAAATCATCCTTCGACAGCACCGAGAGCCCGTTTTCCAAGGTTGGGAATCCGAAGCTCTTGCTCATCTCCCGGCAAACAGAAATTTCCTTGTTGTCAGGGAGACAATACAAAAAGTCTTCTTCTCCACTACCATTGAATATTAACGCCCCCTTTGGATACTTCAGCTTTTGGGCGTAGTGCTGGGCCTCTTGCTCCTCTTTTTCTGAAAGTTTTTTCCCCGAAGCATGACGAACAATATAATCACGAACTTTGAATGATGCTTTGGGGGCAATGACTCCGATTTCTTCAACAAAAGTTGGCTTTGTTATTTTTTCTTTCTCAGTTTCCAAGGATTTTATCTTCGCGGACTCTGTAGACCCAGCTTCGGCTTCAGTCTTTCGCTCTGGAGTTTTATTATCAGAAATTTCAGTCGTCGTTTCAGGAATGGCAGCAGCCTTCTTCGGAGGTGTGCTTGAAGATTTAATTGTTTCTAGTACATCTAGTACATTGGCCATTCTCCTTCTTTTTGGAGTCATTGCTGGCATCTTTTGATTTTTTAGTGTTGTCTCAACATTTGCTGCAGGACTCACAATTTCTGGTACTTTTTCTTCAGTTGGTTTTTCCACTTCTGCAATTTTTTCTGTGAATGGTGCTTCGGCCACTTCTTTGGTTTCCGGTAGCAAGACCTTCGGTTCTTCCAGCTCTATCCTTTTCGGCGTTTCGGTTATCTCTGCAGCTGCTGGAGGTGTGGCTGGATTGGTTGGCTTTTTAGCCTCGGTGGCCGAAGAGGATTTTTCGGTAAACTCCGGCACCGAAGCTGGTTCGATATAGCGCGGACGATGAGTGAGGACTTTTATCTTCTTTCTTTCCGGTTCTGGTTCGCTAGGAGCAGTTGTAGCTTCTTCTTTTGCAGAAGTTGTGTTTTTTCTCTTCTGCCTTCGAACGGGGTAGCAATAGTCAGGGTAAACAAACCCAATTGCATCAAATACCCGATTCAGCCTCTTCTTTTTTCGGCCTCCGAAGGCTGCTGACATCGCAGTATCTTCAGCCTTCGAATACGTACCAAGCAGCTCATCACTTAAATTGTCAATGCTCTTTAACCAGTCATCATCTGGCTCAGCAAATTTATCTCCGAACTTGAAGGTGTACTTTAGTTTCACAAGACCACCTTCGTCGGCCTCTTTTATGGCTTCTTGTGGCATTTCCCATTTCTCTGCAAGAGGCCACACCCGGAAGGCAATATGCTCTTGAACTAAATCTCTTGTTCCAATAAAAGAGCAGATAATGCCGAAGGCCCTCTGGCATTCTTCGGCAGCTTCACTCATTTCCACCTTCGGCCTCCGAAGGCCGAAGCTTTGCCAAATAGGACGCATAATTATACCTTTGATATCTTCTTGTGCTGATAGGTCGTTCTTCACATAAAACCATTCTGTCATCCAATCGCCGGGCCATCTCTTCCGAAAGGTTGGTACGGGACAGCTTGCCCTGGACCGAGAGACGAAGCTGTAGCAGCCAAAGTTATTATGATACTGTTCTTTGCCCCAAGGTTTTGTTTCATATAATAGTTCATGTATATTACAGAAGCTTTTTGCATCAGGCTTCAGACCTTGGCTTCTCGCGGCCCATACAAAGATATTTAGCCTTATAATTGCCTCAGGAGTAAGTTGATGAAGATAGACTTCGAAGATTTTCAACACCTCCACAACGAAGCTACTCAAGGGAAATCGTAGCCCAGCTTTCAGAAAGCTTCGGTACACTACGACTTCATTTTCTTCAGGGTGTGGGCAAGTCTTCTCCCCTTCGTCAGCCCTCACAATGGACAAATCCCGGAAATACCTTCCTCTCATGTTGACAAGATGATTCTCTTTGATAGTTGATTTACCATAAACTGAATGGCTTGGCCGCCAGGGACGATCTTCGGAATCTTCACTACCACTGTCCACGTCATAGCTGTTGCTTTCACCAGTATCTTCAGACAAGCCTTCTAAAATTTCCTTGGTAATTTTTTCCGTGTTTGTCTTCGACATCGCTAAAAGAAAACCCAAGTTTTTCTCTTCGGCAAGAGACAGCTTCGTCTCAGCGGCCGCTTTCTTGTCTCCAGACATCTTCGGAGACACTAATCTTCGGAGACACTAAAAACTGTTTTCAAAGCCGAAGCTTCAAAACTAAAAGCTCAAGGAATCTTAGGGCGCAAAAGCTAAAAATTGAGTAAGCGGGGGCAGATGGCAAGTGTGCATACCAAAATGAGTTTGCGGTATGATCTTATTTATACGCCCAGTGCGTTGAAAATTAAAAGACCCCGCTTGTCAGTGAATGTTGCTATTCTAGCAAAGGGAAGGTGTTTTTTTCGGACCTTCGGCTTAAGGCCTTCGTCCATATCGCAATCTGAATTTATCACTAACAAATTAATATTGCGAGGGGCTACTGTTGGGGGCCTTCGTCCTCCGAAGGTCCTCAAAAACATGATTTGACAATGTTTTCCAAGTGAAATGTATGAACAGGTATCTTCGGACTCAGATTATGAACATGGAGTACGCTCAGGACGAAGCTTAAGCTAGACGAAGGAGGATTGAGATGAGGAACGGGCTGATCATCAAGCTGTACGAAGGATGGTGTATAGCCGAAGCTATGCGCAGGGGAGCTTCAGCATGGTAGCAGAAAGGGGAACCGACTTAAAGATGAAAGGACTTCTTAGTCCTTAATAGATTGTTGTAAATCATTAGCAAATGAAATGGGCATGAATGTAATTTTACATGGGCTGCGTCCCGTGCCTATAAATAGATGGACAGTATTCTCGTACTGTTCACGCTGACTTGGCATTTGTTATTGCGTCACGCTTGTACTTTTCTCTTCCTTCAAGACCGAAGGTACATTTGTAATTTGAAATCATTTCTATTTTCCCATGTTAATGAAATAGAAATGATTCTGTCATAATATTTAAACGTTTGCTTTATATTTTATGTCTTATACGAAACCTTCGTCATTTATTGTCATGTTTACGAAGGTATGTCGTTCGTAACCTTCGTCCGAGATTATTATTTCCCGAAGGGACATAATAATTCAAAAGGACGAAGGACTTTAACACTTAACACTTTTTATGTTGCCTTGTTCTTAACTCTTAGCATTTGAGAACAAGTCTCCAACAAGCTCCATAAAGGCCTAAATAGGATAGATGTGAGGAAAAATAAACCAAAATTGCATGAGCAGCTTAATCCACTAAATGATAGAGAGGAAATCTTGAGAACTTATAAGATGAATTACCCCAATTATTTTCAAAATAAATCCAAAACACCTCTTTTTTCAAACATGGGGGCCCCTACTTAAATTTGTGAAACACTATTCCATCGTGTACACATCTCAAGTTTAAAGTGTAGTCACTATTGAAATCCTGGGTAATTTGAAAACTGTTGGGAATAGCGCTCATGCTTGCCAAGGTGCGGGTTAGCCCCAACCCTAACCACTTGTGCTTACTCAGCAATTTGCTTAAGGACGAGCAAAAACCTAAGTGTGGGGGTGTTGGCGATCATAAAAACATGTTGTGACCACCCACATTTCGTGTTTGAGAAGTAATATGGGACTAAATTTATGTTATTTAACAGGTTCCACGGGTTATGTATGATATTTTTATGTAAGACACCACCAAAGCTATCAGATTAAACTTAGTGGACGGAGTGGTGGCTGGCCAGCCAAGCCAGGGCTTGCCGGCTAGAGCCAGGGCTGACCGCTCATAACTTGGTCGCCCGGCCAAGCAGGGTGACCACCTTGCCCCCTTTGTTTCCGTCCTGCGCATTTGACATGACTCAAAACAATGTGACTTGTGCATTGTTGACACATTCAAGTGAGAAGAAGACATGTCATCAATACACGTGCTTTAATCTAATGGTTAAGAAGAAAACACATCTTTGATCAAAGGGTGGATGCTTCTAACGACAAACCGACTTACAACTAACTTGGATGGGCTATTCTCACTACTTGATGAAAGATGGACGACAGAGGAGGGTGGTCGATTCACTCCCTAGCTGGCCGACCACTTGGCAGTCGATTGGCCTGCGATTTCACCCTCTTCCAACCGCCTTAATTCACTTACCAACCTAGTTAAGCTATAAGTACCAAAAGCCTTAGTTAGGCTATAGATAGCCCCGTGTGTTCATTTGGGAAGTGTAGAAATATAATGAAGCTACCCTTTGTGTGTAAAGTGAGTGTTACATTGTATCAAGGAAGAGGAGTGAGGAAGATAGTGAAGGAGTTAATATTCTCTTGGTATTATATCTCTGGAGCTTATATTCTCTAAGGATTGGTATTCAACTCTAGGCTTGAGTAAAGATCCTTGTTATTCTATTACTTGCATATTATACTTGTCTTGCTTTCATACTTAGTTATTTGGCCTAGTCGATTATGGGAACCCAAGTGCATACTTATAGTTAAGTTGTGTAAGTGATTGCGTGTTATTCTAACTTGTAGGCAGAGTAGCAGTGAAACCTCTACTTAGGCATGGTGTTTAGGCTTAGAGTTTTATCAAGTTGTTGATTGTTATATCCCATGTATATTTGGTTGGTAGTTCCACCTGGTGATAGCGAGTGTGTGTCCTATGTATCCCGACCCAATCATCCGGATAGTTTGCATTGATGACATAGCTAAGTTTCTATGTTACTCGCCTTTCTCGTCTAGGTTATCAACACTTTGGGGCCCGAAAGTGGTTTCATAGCCTTAGTGTCTAAATAATTGTGTCTGACTTAATACTAGTGTGCTTAGGAAGTTAAGTGTCTATTCTCGAAGTGGAAAACCTGATATACTTTGTCTTGCACTTTACATTCTAGTTTTATCTATTGGTCGAGTCTAGTTAGTCTATGTTATTTTACTTGTCATTTCTCTGCGGATTTCGACACCCCAAATACTTTTGGGTTTCTACAATGTGAATATGTGCGTTCGCTTGCGGATTATACCTAATTAGCATAAGAAACGCTAAACCGGACTAAAATATTTAGTGCCAGTCTCCTTTAAGAACTATAAAAATATATAACGGATATAATAGAAGCTATATCATTTAGTGACTTTATATAAACATGAAAATTTAAATTTATTATGCATACAAATATTTAACTAAGCAAAATTTCATGAACATGCATACTTAAATACATGTACAAGCTCTAATAGAAAAAACATACCTCCACATCTACTACTTAACATTCCTCGTACCGATCAATGTACTCACAACTTTATGAAACATTCATATTCATTAGATTGCAACGATTAATAGTTCAATTATTGACTAATAGTTTATTAGATCAGTAAAAGAACCTAATGTAAAAATCATAGATCACAATCCTTTAAGCTAACAAATGAATATCTGTCTTAGTCAAAATTAGTGGTGTAAAAAACTATTTAGCACCTAAAACCAATTGGACGATGCCAATATTAACGATAATAATAGAACAATTTATAATACTTTAGTGTTCCGATAGATTGTCACATCCGGTTTTGTAAGGCAAACCGAATGCGAACCATGTACGTGCTAGGATCAGAAACTCACGTACACAGCGATTACATAATTGGACATCATCACACAGTGCTCAAAGTAAATAGCGCAAAAGTACTTTATTACATCAAGATGTCCTAGACATCCACAGAGTCTATAACATAGTCATTTAACATTATCAAAGTGCAGAATACGAAACATAGTAGATAAGACCTTCACAGGCAGCTGACTTAGGCTTTGCCGCTAACATAACTAAAACTCGCCGTAGTCATAAAACTCCTCAAAGTCCTCTATGTTGCCAGCATCTCCTCCTGAGCACTAAATACAGTGGGGACAACTTAGGGTGGGGTGGTTTTTTTAAAGCAAGGGTGATTACACATCAACATACTCAGCAAATGTCCCGTTTGGCTAAAGTGGACTAGCTGTATGTGAAATTAAGGTTAAGCAGTTGCTTTTAGTTTGTCAAGTATTTATTACTAATAGCAGAGCCAAATTTTAATAATAAACCCAGTTATTACCCAAATATACTCCCTCCAAGAGGAAATATCAGAGATCATAATTGTAACCATCATCATTAAACATCATCATAAGAGTAACCAAAATTCTTCTAATCAAAGAGGATCCCAAGGCCGCTCTTAACTGTGAGCACGACTGATATACCAGTTTCTAACACTCTGCGTAGGTCGCACACTTTACCCACAAGTCGTGATTCCCGTTCTGCCCAGAGATCATGACTCTCCATTGATCACTACCAAGGTGACCTAGCACTACACCAAAATAGTGAACTTCCTAGAGTCGGAAGTTAGCTTAATTTCCTAGAGCCCTCTAGGAAGTTAGCTAACTTCCTACAGCCATAGGTTGATTCGTAGAGGAGAAGACAAGGTCGATTCGCAGGTTAAGATAAAAAATATAACTTCATAGAGTAAAGTCGTAGGAAGTTACTTAACTTCCTAGCAGACCGTAGGAAGTTATCTTTTCGTTTGACTGGTCAAAAGCTGAAAGCTAACTTCCTAGGGGAGGCCGTAGGAAGTTAGCATGGGCAGCTAACTTCCTAGAGGCGGCCGTAGGAAGTTAGCTTTTTGTTTGACTGGTCAAAAGCTGAAAGGTAACTTCCTAGAAGAGGTCGTAGGAAGTTAGCATGGGCAACTAACTTCCTAGAGGCGGTCGTAGGAAGTTAGCGGCTCGTTTGACCGCACCCGCGGATCAGCAACTGAAAGATAACTTCCTAGAGGAGGTCGTAGGAAGTTAGCAGGAGAATCTTACTTCCTAGAGCAGGCCGTAGGAAGTTAGCTTTTCGTTTGGCTGATCAAACGCTGAAAGCTAACTTCCTAGAGGAGGCCGTAGGAAGTTAGCATGGGCAGCTAAGTTCCTAGAGGCGGCCGTAGGAAGTTAGCGGCTCGTTTGACCGCAAACACGGGTCAGCATGCGAAAGCTAACTTCCTACAGCTTTTATAAAATACCGTAGGAAGTTATGTTTATTTCCTAGAGCTACCAGTTGCCTCTCGAAAGTTATTTATTTCCTACGGTTTGTTATAAAAGTTGTAGGAAGTTAAAAAAACCGTAGTAAGTGTATGTTTTTGGTGTAGTGATAGCAGGGTCTCAATATGTAGCCTTTACAAAGATTTCCTAGAGGTCATAGCGGTCTGTTAGGTTTCTCCAGTTTGATAAACACAATACCTCTCCTGAAAGGAAGGGTGACTAACAAAACCAAATCAAAGAACCTCTGCAACCAGCCTCGGCAGAGCAAGTACTGTGCACGAACCCCATTGATAGCCCTATGGCGAAGCCAACTACACCTCAGGTTCCTCTAATTAATCAGCTAAGGGTGTCCCATTCCGCCCTCATGGTTGCACTGTTATCACGGGTGGTCACTCCACGAACAGGTCCTTACGAAGAGGTACTCAGGAAACAACCTGAGTCCCCTAAAGTATCATAGGATCATCATCGGGATAACATCATCATATCATAAGTATTCACATCATGTTCATTGATTAAGGTAAGGCAATAGCATAAAGCTAACCATGATAACCCAAAAGGTAAACAAGGATGAGGTAAATACAAACTAGTCAATCTTTAGTTTCAATAATGTAATGCAGGACGGTGAATTATAAAGTAAGTAGGACTTAATAGGTGAAAGGGAATTAGGCTTACATCTATTTCCTAAACTAATTTTGGTGGTTGAATTGCCCAACACAAATAATTGGACTAACTAGTTTGCCTAAGTCTATAGGATCTACAGGTACCAAAGGTTCACAATAAGCCAATAAAAAGATCAAGAGAAAGGGTTCAAACAAAGGAGCAAAGGGTCAACCGAAGGCACCCTGGTCGGGCGCACCGGACTGTCCGGTGCACCACCGGACAATGTCCGGTGCACCAGGGAAGATCGACTGCAAACTCTTCACCTTCGGGAATTCTCAGAGCCGACGCGCTATAATTCACCGGACAAGTGTCCGGTGCTCCAAGAAGGCACGACTCTGAACTCGGCAGCTTCGGGAATTCGCATCGGCTGCTCCGCTATAATTCACCGAGACATGTCCGGTGTACACCGGACTGTCCGGTGTAACTGCGGGGCAACGGCTACTTCAGGGCGCCAACGGCTACCTACAGCGCATTAAATGCGCGCCAGCAGTGCGCAGAGGTCAGGCACGCCCATGCTGGCGCACCGGACACCCTACAGTTCATGTCCGGTGCGCCACCGGACATCAAGGCGGGCCCAGCTGTCAGAGCTCCAACGGTCGGAACCCTAATGGCCTGGTGACGTGGCTGTCGCACCGGACATGTCCGGTGTGCACCGGACTGTCCGGTGCACCATTCGACAGACAACTTCCACCAAACGGCTAGTTTGATGGTTGGGGCTATAAATACCCCCAACCACCCCACATTCAAGTAATCCAAGTTTTCCACTTCTCAACCACTTACAAGAGCTAGGCATTCAATTCTAGACACACTCAAGTGATCAAGTCCTCTCCAATTCCACACAAAGCTTTAGTGATTAGCGAGAGAGATTTGTCGTGTTCTTTTGAGCTCTTGCGCTTGGATTGCTTCTTTCTTTCTCACTTGTTCTTGTGATCAAAACTCCATTGTAATCAAGGCAAGAGACACCAATTGTGTGGTGGTCCTTGCGGGGAAGTTTTGTTCCCGGTTTGACTTTGAGAAGAGAAGCTCACATCGGATCCAAGGGACCATTTGAGAGAGGGAAAGGGTTGAAAAAAGACCCGGCCTTTGTGCCTCCTCAACGGGAGTAGGTTTGCGAGAACCGAACCTCGGTAAAACAAATCCTCGGTGTCACACTCTTCATTTGCTTGCGATTTGTTTTCCGCCCTCTCTCTCGGACTCGTATTTATTTCTAACGCTAACCCGTCTCGTAGTTGTGATTAATTTTGTAAATTTCAGTTTCCGCCCTATTCACCCCCCCTCTAGGCGACTTTCAATTGGTATCAGAGCCGGTTCTTCATTAGAGCCTAACCGCTCGAAGTGATGTTGGGAGATCACACCAAGAGGGAGATGGAGACCGGCGACAAGCCCACTAACGAGTCACGGGAGCACTTCATCGGAAGAGTCCCGCACCAAGAGGAAGGAGAAGAAGAAGAGCTCCTCCAACAAAGGGAAGGGGAATGAGAAGAAATCCTCTTCCCACAAGTCGCATCGGAGAGGCGACAAGCACAAGAGGATGAGAAAAAGTGGTCTACTACGAGACCGACTCTTCATCACCATCGACCTCCCGACTCCGATGCGCCGTCCGTAACTTCTAAGCGCCAAGTGCGCAAGAAGTATAGTAAGATCCCCCTACGCTAGCCCCCACATTTCAAAGCGTACTCCTTTACTCTCCGTTCCATTAGGCAAACCACCGGTTTTGACGGTGAAGATTATAATATGTGGGAGTGACAAAATGAGGCACCATCTAACCTCACTCCACACAAGCATATGGAATGTTGTTGAGTTTGGTGTACAGGTACCATCCGTAGGGGATGAAGACTACGACTTGGACGAGGTGGCCCTAATTCACCACTTTAACTCCCAAGCCACCACTATACTCCTCGCCTCTCTAAGTCGAGAGGAGTATAATAAGGTACAAGGGGTTAAAAAGTGCGAAGGAAATTTGGGACGTACTCAAGACCACGCACGAGGGAGACGAGGTGACAAAGATCACCAAGCGGGAGACGATCGAGGGGGAGCTCGGTCGCTTCATGCTTCACCAAGGGGAGGATCCACAAGCTATGTACAACCGCTTGAAGACCTTGGTGAACCAAGTGCGCAACCTCGGGAGCGAAAAATGGGATGACCATGAGATGGTCAAGGTTATTCTTAGATCCCTCGTATTTCTTAACCCTACACAAGTTCAATTAATTCGAGTGATCCTAGATATAAGCTAATGTCTTCCCGAGGAGGTTATAGGAAAATTTGTGAGCTTTGAGCTAATGATTAAAGGCTCAAAGAAAATCATCGAGCAAGGCACCTCCTCCACGCCCGAGGCACAACCATCGCATTCAAAGCGATGGAAGAAAAGAAGGAGGAGGCTACTCCAAGTCGAACACCCATCGACGCCTCGAGCTCGACAACGAGGAGATGACACTCATCATCAAGAGCTTTCGCCAAATCCTCAAGCAAAGGAGGGGGAAAGACTACAAACCCCGCTCCAAGAAAGTATGCTACAAATGTGGTAAGCCCGGTCATTTTATTGCTAAATGTCCATTATCTAGTGATAGTGACAGGGGCGACGACAAGAAGGGGAGAAGAAAGGAGAAGAATAGACATTACAAGAAGAAGGGCGGCGATGCCCACAGTGTGCCGCGAGTGGGACTCCGACGAGAGCTCCACCGATTCCTCCTCCGACGAGGACGCCGCCAACATTGGCCGTCACCAAGGGACTTCTCTTCCCCAACGTCGGCCACAAGTGCTTCATGGCAAAGGACGGCAGAAGGAAGAAGGTTAAATCCAAATCCTCCACTAAATATGAGTCCTCTAGTGATGATAATGCTAGTGATGAGGAAGATAACTTGCGTACTCTTTTTGCCGACCTCGACATGCAACAAAAGGAAAAATTAAATGAATTGATTAGTGCTATTCATGAGAAGGATGATCTCTTGGACTCTCAAGAGGACTTCCTTATTAAGGAAAACAAAAAGCATGTTAAGGTTAAAAAATGCTTATGCTCTACAAGTTGAAAAATGTGAAAATTTGTCTAGTGAGCTAAGCACTTGCCATGAGACTATTGACAACCTTAGAAAATGAAATTGCTAGATTAAATGCTAAGGTTGATTCTCATGTTTTGTGATGTTTCAATTCCCAATCTTAGAAATGATAATGATGATTTGCTTGCCTAAGATTGAAGAATTAAACACCTCTCTTGCTAGCCTTAGGAATTGAAAATGAACAATTGATTGCTAAGGCAAAGATTTTGATGTTTGCAATGTTACAATTTCCGATCTTAGAGATAAAAATGACATATTACGTGCTAAGATTGTTGAACTTAATTCTTGCAAATCCTCTACATCTACCATTGAGCATGTTACTATTTGTACTAGATGTAGAGATGTTGATATTAATGCTATTCATGATCACATGGGTCTTAATTAAACAACAAAAATGATCATATATCAAAATTAAGATGCTAAAATTGCCGAGCATAACCTAGAGAATGAAAAATTTAAATTTGCTAGAAGTATGCTCTATAATGGAGACACCCTGGCATCAAGGATGGCATTGGCTTCCAAAGGGAAGACAATGTCAAACTTAATGCCCCTCCTAAAAATTTGTCTAAACTTTGTTAAGGGCAAGGCTCCCATGCCTCAGGATAACGAGGGTTACATTTTGTACCCTGCCGGTTATCCCGAGAGCAAAATTAGGAGAATTCATTCTAGGAAGTCTCACTCTGGTCCTAATCATGCTTTTATGTATAAGGGTGAGACATCTAGCTCTAGGCAACCAACCCGTGCTAAGTTGCCTAGAAAGAAAACTCCTAGTGCATCAAATGATCATGACATTTCATTCAAAACTTTTGATGCATCTTATGTGCTTACTAACAAATCCGGCAAGGTAGTTGCCAAGTTTGTTGGGGGCAAACACAAGGGCTCCAAGACTTGTGTTTGGGTACCCAAAGTTCTTGTTTCTAATGCCAAAGGACCCAAAACCGTTTGGGTACCTAAAGTCAAGAACTAAACTTGTTTTGTAGGTTTATGCATCACGGGGGCTCAAGTTGGATCATCGATAGCGGGTGCACAAACCACATGACAGGGGAGAAAAAGATGTTCTCCTCCTACGAGAAAAACCAAGATCCCCAACGAGCTATCACATTCGGGGATGGAAACCAAGATTTGGTCAAAGGTTTGGGTAAAATAGCTATATCTCCTGACCATTCCATTTCCAATGTTTTTCTTGTAGATTCTTTAGATTACAATTTGCTTTCTGTTTCGCAATTATGTCAAATGGGCTTACAACTGTCTATTTACTGATGTAGGTGTCACTGTCTTTAGAAGAAGTGATGATTCAATAGCATTTAAGGGAGTGTTAGAGGGTAAGCTATACTTGGTAGATTTTGATAGAGCTGACTCGACACTTGCTTAATTGCTAAGACTAACATGGGTTGGCTCTGGCACCGCCGACTAGCTCATGTTGGAATGAAGAATCTTCATAAGCTTCTAAAAAGAGAGCACATTTTAGGACTGACAAAATGTTCATTTTGGAGAAAGACAGGATTTGTAGCGCATGCCAAGCCGGGAAGCAAGTTGGCACTCATCATCCACACAAGAACATCATGACAAGTGACAGCCCACTGGAGCTCCTACACATGGATTTATTCGGCCCGATCGCTTACATAAGCATCGGCGGGAGTAAGTACTGTCCTAGTTATTGTGGATGATTATTCTCGCTTCACTTGGGTGTTCTTTTTACAGGAAAAAATCTCATACCCAAGAGACCTTGAAGGGATTCTTGAGACGGGCTCAAAATGAGTTCGGCTTAAGGATCAAGAAAATTAGAAGCGACAACGGGACGGAGTTCAAGAACTCACAAATAGAAGGCTTCCTTGAGGGAGGAGGGCATCAAGCATGAGTTCTCCTCTCCCTACACCCCACAACAAAATGGGTGTAGTGGAAAGGAAGAATCGAACTCTATTGGACATGGAAAGAACCATGCTTGATGAGTACAAGACACCGGATCAGTTTTGGGCCGAGGCGGTCACACCGCCTGCTACGCCATCAACCGGTTATATCTGCACCGAATCCTCAAGAAGACATCTTATGAACTCCTAACCGGTAAAAAGCCAAATATTTCATATTTTAGAGTTTTTGGTAGCAAATGCTTTATTCTTGTTAAAAGAGGTAGAAAATCTAAATTTGCTCCTAAAACTGTAGAAGGCTTTTTACTAGGATATGACTCAAACACAAGGGCATATAGAGTCTTTAACAAGTCCTCAGGACTTGTTGAAATTTCTTGTGACGTTGTGTTTGATGAAACTAACGGCTCTCAAGTAGAGCAAGTTGATCTTGATGAGATAGGTGATGAAGAGGCTCCGTGCATCACGCTAAGGAACATGTCCATTGGGGATGTGTGTCCTAAGGAATCCGAAGAGCCTCCAAATGCACAAGATCAACCATCCTCCTCCACGCAAGCATCTCCACCAACTCAAAATGAGGACGAGGCTCAAGTTGATGAAGGAGAAAATCAAAACAATGAGCCACCTCAAGATGACATCAATGATCAAGGGGGAGATGCAAACGATCAAGACAAGGAGGATGAAGAGCCAAGGCCGCCACACCCAAGAGTCCACCAAGCAATACAACGAGATCACCCCGTCGACACCATCCTCGGCGATATTCATAAGGGGGTAACCACTAGATCTCGTATTGCACATTTCTATGAGCATTACTCTTTTGTTTCCTCTATTGAGCCACACAGGGTAGAGGAAGCACTCCAAGATTCGGATTGGGTGATGGCGATGCAAGAGGAGCTCAACAACTTTACTAGGAACGAGGTATGGCATTTAGTTCCACGTCCTAACCAAAATGTTGTAGGAACTAATGGGTCTTCCGCAACAAGCAAGATGAGCATGGTGTGGTGACTAGGAACAAAGCCCGACTCGTGGCCAAGGGATATTCACAAGTCGAAGGTTTGGATTTTGGTGAAACCTATGCACCCGTAGCTAGGCTTGAGTCAATTCGCATATTATTAGCCTATGCTACTTACCATGGCTTCAAGCTTTATCAAATGGACGTGAAGAGTGCCTTCCTCAATGGACCAATCAAGGAAGAGGTCTATGTTGAGCAACCTCCCGGCTTTGAAGACAGTGAGTACCCTAACCATGTCTATAGGCTCTCTAAGACGCTTTATGGGCTCAAGCAAGCCCCAAGAGCATGGTATGAATGCCTTAGAGATTTCCTTATTGCTAATGGCTTCAAAGTCGGCAAGGCCGATCCTCTATTCACTAAAACTCTTGACAATGATTTGTTTGTATGCCAAATTTATGTTGATGATATTATATTTGGGTCTACTAATGAATCTACATGTGAGGAATTTAGTAGGATCATGACACAGAAATTCGAGATGTCGATGATGGGAGAGTTGAAGTATTTTCTAGGATTCCAAGTCAAGCAACTCCAAGAGGGCACCTTCATTTGCCAAACAAAATATACACAAGACATTCTAAACAAGTTTGGAATGAAGGATGCCAAGCCCATCAAGACACCCATGGGAACCAATGGGCATCTCGACCTCGACACGGGAGGTAAATCCGTCGATCAAAAGGTATACCGGTCGATGATAGGTTCATTACTCTATTTATGTGCATCTCGACCGGACATTATGCTTTCCGTATGCATGTGTGCAAGATTCCAATCCGACCCTAAGGAATCTCACCTTACGACCGTAAAACGAATCTTGAGATATTTGGCTTATACGCCTAAGTTTGGGCTTTGGTACCCTCGGGGATCCACATTTGATTTGATTGGTTATTCGGATGCTGATTGGGCGGGGTGCAAGATTAATAGAAAGAGCACATCGGAGACTTGCCAGTTCTTGGGAAGGTCCTTGGTGTCTTGGGCTTCAAAGAAGCAAAATTCGGTCGCTCTTTCAACCGCCGAAGCCGAGTATATTGCCGCAGTCCATTGTTGCGCGCAATTGCTTTGGATGAGGCAAACCCTGCGGGACTATGGTTACAAATTAACCAAAGTTCCTCTTCTATGTGATAATGAGAGTGCAATCCGCATGGCGGATAATCCCGTTGAGCATAGCCGCACTAAACACATAGCCATTCAGTATCATTTTCTTAGGGATCACCAACAAAAGGGGGATATCGAGATTGCATACATTAATACTAAAGATCAGTTAGCCGATATCTTTACCAAGCCACTCGATGAACAAACTTTTACCAAATTTAGGCATGAGCTCAATATTCTTGACTCTAGGAATTTTTTTGCTAATTTGCACACATAGCCTATAAGTATACCTTTGATCATGTCGCTTTTATATATGCTATGACTAATGTGTTTTTCAAGTGTATTCCAAACCAAGTCATAGGTATATCGAAAGGGAATTGGAGTCTTCGACGAAGACAAAGGCTTCCACTCCACTCTACTCCTCATCCTTCGTCGTCACTCCGCATCACTCTCCGTCTTTGGTATAATCTTCACTTATATGTTTTATTTGCCAAAGGGGAGAAAGTAGTTATCAAGGGCCTATATTTCATTCCAAGTATCCGTTTTTGGCGATTCATGCCAAAGGGGGAGAAAGTATGGCCCAAAGCAAAAGGACCGCACCACCACCCTAATTTTAAAATTAATGATTTTCAATTGGTAAATTTCAAATTGGTATCTCTTTGTGTTCTAAAGGGGGAGAAATTAGTATTTTCAAAATTGATATCTTAAAACCCTCTTGAACACTAAGAGGAGAATTTATTGAGGGGGAGTTTTTGTTTTAGTCAAGGAAAAGCATTTTAAGACAAAGGGAGAAAATTTCAAATCTTGAAAATGCTTCTCAAAATCTTATTCATTTACCTTTGACTATCTTGCAAAAGGACTTTGAAAAATTTACAAAGAATTTGCAAAAACAAAACTTGTGGTGCAAGCGTGGTCCAAAATGTTAAAAATAAAGAAACAATCCATGCATATCTAGTAAGCAATATTTATTGGCTCAATTCTAAGTAACCTTTGTACTTGCATATGCAAACTAGTTCAAATTCTGCACTTTTATTTGTTTTGGTTTGTGTTGGCATCAATCACCAAAAAGGGGGAGATTGAAAGGGAATTAGGCTTACATCTATTTCCTAAACTAATTTTGGTGGTTGAATTGCCCAACACAAATAATTGGACTAACTAGTTTGCCCAAGTCTATAGGATCTACAGGTACCAAAGGTTCACAATAAGCCAATAAAAAGATCAAGAGAAAGGGTTCAAACAAAGGAGCAAAGGGTCAACCGAAGGCACCCTGGTCGGGCGCACCGGACTATCCGGTGCACCACCGGACAGTGTCCGGTGCACCAGGGAAGATCGACTGCAAACTCTTTACCTTCGGGAATTCTCAGAGCCGGCGCGCTATAATTCACCGGACTGTCCGGTGTACACCGGACAGTGTCCGGTGCTCCAAGAAGGCACGGCTCTGAACTCGGCAGCTTCGGGAATTCGCATCGGCTGCTCCGCTATAATTCACCGGACATGTCCGGTGTACACCGGACTGTCCAGTGTAACTGCGGGGCAACGGCTACTTCAGGCGCCAACGGCTACCTGCAGCGCATTAAATGCGCGCCAGCGCGCGCAGAGGTCAGGCACGCCCATGCTGGCGCACCGGACACCCTACAGTTCATGTCCGGTGCGCCACCGGACATCAAGGCGGGCCCAGCTGTCAGAGCTCCAACGGTCGGAACCCTAACGACCTGGTGATGTGGCTGTCGCACCGGACATGTCCGGTGTGCACCGGACTGTCCGGTGCACCATTCGACAGACAGCTTCCACCAAACGGCTAGTTTGGTGGTTGGGGCTATAAATACCCCCAACCACCCCACATAGTAATCCAAGTTTTCCACTTCTCAACCACTTACAAGAGCTAGGCATTCAATTCTAGACACACTCAAGTGATCAAATCCTCTCCAATTCCACACAAATCTTTAGTGATTAGCGAGAGAGATTTGAAGTGTTCTTTTGAGCTCTTGCGCTTGGATTGCTTCTTTCTTTCTCACTTGTTCTTGTGATCAAAACTCCATTGTAATCAAGGCAAGAGACACCAATTGTGTGGTGGTCCTTGCGGGGAAGTTTTGTTCCCGGTTTGACTTTGAGAAGAGAAGCTCACTCGGTCCGAGGGACCATTTGAGTGAGGGAAAGGGTTGAAAAAGACCTGGCCTTTGTGGCCTCCTCAACGGGGAGTAGGTTTACGAGAACCGAACCTCGGTAAAACAAATCCTCGTGTCACACTCTTCATTTGCTTGCGATTTGTTTTCCGCCCTCTCTCTCGGACTCGTATTTATTTCTAACGCTAACCCGTCTCGTAGTTGTGATTAATTTTGTAAATTTCAGTTTCGCCCTATTCACCCCCTCTAGGTGACTTTCAATAGGTCAGAGGACACTTGCCTTCACTAGGTTGTTGCTCAGGTAGATCTTTGGCAACACGCTCATGAACCACGAGCTGCTCGTTGTCTAAACAAAGCGATCATGCATTCAATACACTTGGATAAAGACAAAAGAACAATACACCAAACAAATGCAATCAAGTGAACACAAGTTTGACAGAGCGGTATAACACAAAAAGGTAAACCTAGGTGCTAGGGTGGATCAGTGCACTAGAAGATTAGTGATTCCCTAATTATTATGGATTACATAATTTAGTTCCAACTGATTTTGGTGAGACACAAAATTATACCAGGGATAAATTCATGCAAGACATCTTATTAATCTCACAAAATTAACATCTAAATATCCTTAGGGTTTTCCCTTTTTATTTTCTTATTTCCTAAACAAACTATTACATACACTAACCTTTAGCTTAGTCATAAAATTAAAGTGCACAGACTTTGGATGATCATAATTTATTTGAACAGAATATTCCTATGAACAATTTGCAATTTGAATCACTCAATTTGGAGTTCATATGAAAAAGATATGAAATAAACAAGTTTTGAAGTTTAAAATACAAAACTAGGTCTAATTCTGTGATTATTAAAAAGGGCAGGGGTCTGTTTATAAGAAAACAGGGGCCTGCGTGCGAAATCAGGGACAACAGGTTGATTCTCGGAAACCCGAGGGGTTTCTTAAAAATTACACGTGAAGGGGTATCGAGCTCTCTCGGCCATCGGATCTGAGATCAACGACCGAGAACAAATCCGTGGTGAGCGCGCGGATGCGGGCGCGGGTGCGCACTAACCAGTGGGCCAGGGCGGTCAGCGGCCGAGGGCGAGGAAGCGGACTGACCGGTCGGGCCCAATGTCAGTGGCACAGGCGGCTGACCGATGGGTCCAGGCGCAGGGCGCGCATGCGCGAAGCGGTGTCCCGAGATCTAGTCCATGCGTTCGAGAACAGACTATTGAGATCAACGCCGGGGGGTTGCGGCTGCGGCGGCGCCGCTCCTGCTCCTCGGTGGTGAAGTCGCCGGAGCTGGGGTGGGTGTGGGCTACAGTGGTTTCGAGGTCGCCGGGGTTGGCCAGGATCAATAAGGAGAACCCGGCGAACACACTGGTGGGGTTCTAGCCACGAGACCGGGGCCAGGAATGGGAGAATGGTAGAGAGAGAGCTCCGGGCGGGTCGGGGTAACTCCGGCGAAGAATCCCGGCGGCAGGGAGAGGCAATCGAGTGCGATAGGACTCGATCTAGTTCTGGTGGAGATAGGGGAGCGCTATGGGCCAGCCTCAAAGCATGGGGCGAAGCTGAGTTGGCCGGACACCGCGCGGGTCGCGGCGAGCAGACGCGACCGAACTCCAGCGGGGCCAAACTGACTATGGTTAGGCGCAAATAAGGAGAATCAAGCACAGGAACAGATGCCTCACCTCGGGATGGAGCTCGGGGTGGCTCGGCACGGCTTCTGACGAGCTGGATGGCCGACACGACGGCGAAAGAGGGTGAGCTTGCGTGAAATGGGGTAGGGGAGAGAGAGCGGGTGTGTGCGATGCTCAAAAGGGAGCTGGGGTGCGCGGGCAGGCGACGTGGCCGGGGATCTCGGCATACACGCACGCTGGTCCACGACGGTTCGCGGGGAAGGCGGAACTGACAGGGTAGCCCCACGACGCAACAAGGGTAAACGGGCGCGCGGAGGAAACGGTTCATCGCGCTGACAAGACGGGCCCGCGAGGCAGAGACGGAAAAGGGATGTGCGGGCGAGCAGGCAACTAGTGCCTAAAAGCTCTCTTGTGGGTTTTGGTGTTTAGATGACAACTCAATTAAAGGACTAACAAGTATGCTAAGTGTTGAACAGGTGCTTAATGCAAAGCTAACAGAGTTCAACACAAGTGAACAAGTGTGATGGTCCAAAGACTAGATTATCTATAGATAATGGACATCACAAGTAAGATGGACATTGCTTAAGTGAGACTCGATGTGCGTAACTCAGAGACAACCGATCAAGCCAAGGATGGAGGCAAGAAGAGCTTTGAGGTACCGAGTGCACGGGAGAAGGTCAAGGAGACCAGGAACCCAAAAGCCAGGGGTGAAGAAGAAGACTTGCAAAGTCAAGGTTAATCAAGTTAAGAAGAGTTATGGTGCATCAAGGATCACTACTTAAGGACATGACTTACAACCAATAAAGTAACATCTACAATTATGTGGTGTAAGTCATAAAGCTCAAGATCAAGCTCTAGAAGTGAACAAGGTATGTTTCTAGACTCAGTGAATTGTTTTGTTCACTAACATGGTTATCTGAGTGCAAGAAACAGTGCCAAGAAAAGAAGAAAAGAGTTGGAGAAGATATGGCTTTGTATAGCCAAAACCAGCACCAGCCTGGCACACCGGACTGTCCAGTGGTGCACCGGACAGTGTCCGGTGCCTAGGCTGACTCGGCGGTGGACTGCCAGCTCTCGGGAATCTGCAGAGAGTCGTGGCTAAAATTCACCGGATTGTCCGGTGAGTCTGAGCCGCCCGAGCCAACGGTCGGCAACGTAATCAGCGGGCGACGCGTGACCTGAGCCAACGGTCAGTGGGCGCAC
>JAOPSE010002426.1:0-87247 GCA_029449295.1 Zea luxurians
GTGGCTCAATAGAGGAAACAAACGAGTAATGTTCACAAAATGTGCAACACGAGATCTAGTGGTTACCCCCTTATGAATGTCGCCGAGGATGGTGTCAACGGGGTGATCTCGTTGGATTGCTTGGTGGACTCTTGGGTGTGGCGGCCTTGATTCTTGCTCATCTCCTTTTCTTGATCATTTGCATCTCCCCCTTGATCATTGCCATCATCTTGAGGCGGCTCATCTTCTTGATCTTGCCCTTCATCAATTTGAGCCTCATCCTCATTTGAGTTGGTGGAGATGCTTGCGTGGAGGAAGAAGGTTGATCTTGTGCATTTGGAGGCTCTTCGGATTCCTTAGGACACACATCCCCAATGGACATGTTCCTTAGCGCTATGCACGGAGCCTCTTCATCACCTATCTCATCAAGATCAACTTGCTCTACTTGAGAGCCGTTAGTTTCATCAAACACAACGTCACATGAGACTTCAACTAGTCCAGTGGACTTGTTAAAGACTCTATATGCCCTTGTGTTTGAGTCATAACCAAGTAAAAAGCCTTCTACAGTTTTAGGAGCAAATTTAGATTTTCTACCTCTTTTAACAAGAATAAAGCATTGCTACCAAAAACTCTAAAATATGAAATGTTGGGCTTTTTACCGGTTAGGAGTTCATATGATGTCTTCTTGAGGATTCGGTGTAGATACAACCGGTTGATGGCGTAGCAAGTGGTGTTGACCGCTTCGGCCCAAAACCGATCCGAAGTCTTGTACTCATCAAGCATGGTTCTTGCCATGTCCAATAGAGTTCGATTCTTCCTCTCCACTACACCATTTTGTTGTGGGGTGTAGGGAGAAGAGAACTCATGCTTGATGCCCTCCTCCTCAAGAAAGCCTTCAATTTGTGAGTTCTTGAACTCCGTCCCGTTGTCGCTTCTTATTTTCTTGATCCTTAAGCCAAACTCATTTTGAGCCCGTCTTAAGAATCCCTTTAAGGTCTCTTGGGTTTGTGATTTTTCCTGTAAAAAGAATACCCAAGTGAAGCGAGAATAATAATCCACAATAACTAGACAGTACTTACTCCCGCCGATGCTTATGTAAGCAATCGGGCCGAATAGGTCCATGTGTAGGAGCTCTAGTGGTCTGTCGGTTGTCATGATGTTCTTGTGTGGATGATGGGCTCCAACTTGCTTTCCTGCCTGGCATGCGCTACAAATCCTGTCTTTCTCAAAATGAACATTTGTTAATCCTAAAATGTGTTCTCCCTTTAGAAGCTTATGAAGATTCTTCATCCCAACATGGGCTAGTCGGCGGTGCCAGAGCCAACCCATGTTAGTCTTAGCAATTATGCAAGTGTCGAGTTCAGCTCTATCAAAATCTACCAAGTACAGCTGACCCTCTAACACTCCCTTAAATGCTATTGAATCATCACTTCTTCTAAAGACAGTGACACCTATATCAGTGAATAGACAGTTGTAGCCCATTTGACATAACTGTGAAACGGAAAGCAAATTGTAGTCTAAAGAGTCAACAAGAAAAACATTGGAAATGGAGTGGTCAGGGGATATAGCAATTTTACCCAAGCCTTTGACCAAACCTTGGTTTCCATCGCCGAATGTGATCGCTCTTTGGGGATCTTTGTTTTTCTCATATGAGGAGAACATCTTTTTCTCCCCTGTCATGTGGTTTGTGCACCCGCTGTCGAGTATCCAACTTGAGCCCCCGGATGCATAAACCTACAAACAAGTTTAGTTCTTGACTTTAGGTACCCAAATGGTTTTGGGTCCTTTGGCATTAGACACAAGAACTTTGGGTACCCAAACACAAGTTTTTGACCCCTTGTGCTTGCCCCCAACATATTTGGCAACTACTTTGCCAGATTTGTTCGTCAACATAAGATGCATCAAAGTCTTAAATGAAATGCTATGTTCATTTGATGCATTAGGAATTTTCTTCTTAGACAACTTAGCACGGGTTGGTTGCCTAGAGCTAGATGTCTCACCCTTATACATAAAAGCATGATTAGGGCCAGAGTGAGACTTCCTAGAATGAATTTTTCCTAATTTTGCTCTCAGGATAACCGGCAGGGTATAAATGTACCCTCGTTATCCTGAGGCATGGAGCCTTGCCTTTAACAAAATTGGACACCTTTTAGGAGGGGCACTAATTTTGACATTGTCTCCCCTTGGAAGCCAATGCCATCCTTAATGCCAGGGCGTCTCCCTAAAGCATGCTACGAGCAATTTAAATTTCTCATTTTCTATGTTGTGCTCGGCAATTTTAGCATCTAGTTTTGCTATATGATCATTTTGTTGTTTAATTAAAGCCATATGATCATGATAGCATTAACATCAATATCTCTACATCTAGTACAAATAGTAACATGCTCAATGGTTAGATGTAGATGGTTGCAAGAATTAAGTTCAACAATCTTAGCATGAAGAATATCATTTTCATCTCTAAGATCGGAAATTGTAATTTTGCAAACATCAATTCTTTAGCCTTAGCAATTAAATTTTCATTTTCTACTCTAAGGCTAGCAGAGAAATGTTCAATTCATTAATCCTAGCAAGCAGATCATCATTATTATCTCTAGGATTTGGAATTGAAACATTGCAAACATGTGAATCAACCTTAGCATTTAAACTAGCATTTTCATTTCTAAGGTTGTCAATCGTCTCACGACAAGTGCTTAGCTCACTAGATAATTTTTCACATTTCTCAATTTCTAGAGCATAAGCATTTTTCACCCTAACATGTTTCTTGTTTTCCTTAATTAGGAGATCTCTTGAGAATCCAAAAGGTCTCCTTTTCATGAATAGCACTAATCAATTCATTTAATTTTTTTTGTTCCATGTTAAGGTTGGCAAAAAGGGTACGCAAATTATCTTCCTCATCACTAGCATATCATCACTAGATGTTTCATTTAGTGGAGGATCTTGATTTTACCTTCTTTTTGCCGTCCTTTGCCATGAGGCACTTGTGGCCGACGTTGGCGAAGAGGAGTCCCTTGGTGACGGCGATGTTGGCGGCGTCCTCGTCGTGGAGGAGTCGCTTGAGCTTTCGTCGGAGTCCCACTCCCGACAAACATGGGCATCGCCCCTCTTCTTGTAGTATTTCTTTTCTCTCTCTTTCCCTTCTTGTCATTATCCCTGTCACTGTCACTTGATAATGGACATTGGGCAATAAAGTGACCGGGCTTACCACACTTGTAGCACACTTTCTTGGAGCGGGACTTGTAATTTCCCTCTCCTTTGCTTGAGGATTTGGCGGAAGCTCTTGATGACGAGCGCCATTTCCTCATTGTCGAGCTTGGAGGCGTCTATTGGTGTCGACTTGGTGTAGACTCCTCCTTCTTGTCCTCCGTCGCCTTGAATGCGACGGGTTGAGCTTCGGATGTGGTGGGATCATCAAGCTCGTTGATCTTCCTCGAGCCTTCAATCATGCACTCAAAACTAACAAAATGCCCGATAACTTCCTCGGGGGTCATTTTAGTATATCTAGGATTACCACGAATTAATTGAACTTGAGTAGGGTTAAGGAAAATAAGAGATCTTAGAATAACCTTAACCACCTCGTGGTCATCCCACTTTACGCTCCCGAGGTTGCGCACTTTGTTCACCAAGGTCTTGAGCCGGTTGTAACATGTGTTGTGGCTCCTCCCCTTTGCGAAGCCGGAACCGACCGAGCTCTCCCTCGATCGTTTCCGCTTGGTGATCTTGGTGAGCTCGTCTCCCTCGTGCGCGGTTTTGAGCACATCCCAAACCTCCTTGGCATTCTTCAACCCTTGTACTTTGTTATACTCCTCTCTACTTAGTGAGGCGAGGAGTATCGTTGTAGCTTGAGAGTTGAAGTGCTCGATTTGGGCCACCTCATCCTCATCGTAGTCTTTATCCCCTACGGATGGTACCTGTGCACCAAACTCAACAACATCCCATATACCTTTGTGGAGCGAGGTTAGATGAAATCGCATTAATCGCTCCACCTAGCATAGTCTTCACCATCAAAAGTTGGTGGTTTGCCTAATGGGACGGAAAGTAAATGTGTATGTTTGGAAATGCGAGGGTAACGTAGGGGGATCTTACTATACTTCTTGCGCTCTTGGCGCTTAGAAGTGACGGACGCCGCGTCGGAGCCGGAGGTGGATGCCGATGAAGAATCGGTCTCATAGTAGACCACCTTCCTCATCCTTTTCTTCTTGTCCCCACTCCGATGCGGCTTGTGGGAAGAAGATTTTTCTTTCTTCTCTTGGTGGTGAGAAGAAGATTTCTTCTCCTTCCCTTTGTTGGAGGAGACCTTCTTCTTCTCCTTCCTCTTGGTGCTGGACTCTTCCGATGAAGTGCTCCCGTGGCTTGTAGTGGGCTTTTCGCCGGTCTCCATCTCCTTCTTGGCGTGATCTCTCGACATCACTTCGAGTGGTTAGGCTCTAATGAAGCACCGGGCTCTGATACCAATTGATAGTCGCCTAGAGGGGGGTGAATAGGGCGAAACTGAAATTTACAAATATAAACACAACTACAAGCCGGGTTAGCGTTAGAAAGATAATTGAGTCCGCGAGAGAGGGTGGAAAAACAAATCGCAAGCAAATGAAGAGTGTGACACGCGGATTTGTTTTACCGAGGTTCGGTTCTTGCAAACCTACTCCCCGTTGAGGAGGCCACAAAGGCCGGGTCTCTTTCAACCCTTCCCTCTCTCAAACGATCCCTCGGATCGAGTGAGCTTTCTCTTCTCAATCACTTGGAACACAAAGTTCCCACAAGGGCCACCACACAATTGGTGCCTCTTGCCTCAATTACAAGTGAGTGCTTGATCACAATGAAAGAGTCAAGAAGAAAGAAAGCAATCCAAGCGCAAGAGCTCGAAAGAACACAAGCAAATCACTCTCTCTAATCACTATGGCGTTGTGTGGAATTTGGAGAGGATTTGATCTATTTGGTGTGTCTAGAATTGAATGCTAGAGCTCTTGTAGTAGTTGGGAAGTGGAAAACTTGGATACAATGAATGGTGGGGTGGTTGGGGTATTTATAGCCCCAACCACCAAATGTGGCCGTTGGGGAGGCTGTCTGCTCGATGGCGCACCGGACAGTCCGGTGCCCCCTGCCACGTCATCACTGCCGTTGGATTCTGACCGTTGAAGCTTCTGACTTGTGGGCCCGCCTGGGTGTCCGGTGCACACCGGACATCTACTGTTTGCTGTCCGCGTGTGCCAGTATGGGCACGCCTGCCATCTGCGCGCGCAGAGCGCGCATTAAATGCGCGGCAGAGAGCCGTTGGCGCGGAGATAGCCGTGTTGCTCCGGAGTTGCACCGGACAGTCCGGTGCACACCGGACATGTCCGGTGAATTATAGCGGGAGCAGTCTTCTGGGATTCCCGAGGCTGGCGAGTTTGGAGCCGCGTCCCGTTGGAGCACCGGACACTGTCCGGTGTACACCGGACAGTCCGGTGAATTATAGCGCGGCGGTTCCTGGAAATCCCGAGGCTGAGGAGTTCAGCGCGAGTCCCCTTGGTGCACCGGACACTGTCCGGTGCGCCACCGGACAGTCCGGTGCGCCAGACCAGGGAGGCTTCCGGGCAGCCTTTAGCTTTTCATTTTGAACCCAACTTTGGTCTTTTTAATTGGCTTGTTGTGAACCTTTGACACCTGTATAACTTAAACTAGAGCAAACTAGTTAGTCCAAAGATTTGTGTTGGGCAATTCAACCACCAAAATTATATAGGAACTAGGTGTAAGCCTAATTCCCTTTCAGGCGGCCCTTTGCTCTTCATCCTCCTTGTCTTCCTCATTTGCATCTCCCCCTTGATCATTGCCATCATCTTGAGGTGGCTCATTTGCTTGATCTTCTACTTCATCAACTTGAGCTTCATCCTCATTTTGAGTTGGTGGAGATGCTTGCGTGGAGGAGGATGGTTGATCTTGTGTGTTTGGAGGCTCTTTGGATTCCTTAGGACACACATCCCCGATGGACATGTTCCTTAACGTGATGCACGGAGCCTCGTCATCACCTATCTCATCAAGATCAACATGCTCTACTTGAGAGCCGTTAGTTTCATCAAACACAACGTCACATGAGACTTCAACTAGTCGGTGGACTTGTTAAAGACCCTATATGCCCTTGTGTTGAGTCATAACCAAGTAAAAAGCCTTCTACAGTCTTAGGAGCAAATTTAGATTTTCTACCTCTTTTAACTAGAATAAAGCATTTGCTACCAAAGACTCTAAAATATGAAATGTTGGGCTTTTTACCGGTTAGGAGTTCATACGATGTCTTCTTGAGGATTCGGTGAAAATATAACCGGTTGATGGCGTAGCAAGCGGTGTTGACCGCCTCGGCCCAAAACTGATCCGAAGTCTTGTACTCATCAAGCATGGTCCTTGCATGTCCAATAGAGTTCTATTCTTCCTCTCCACTACACCATTTTGTTGAGGTGTGTAGGGAGAAGAGAACTCATGCTTGATTCCCTCCTCCTCAAGGAAGCCTTCGATTTGAGAGTTCTTGAACTCTGTCCCTTTGTCGCTTCTAATTTTTCTTGATCCTTAAGCCGAACTCATTTTGAGCCCGTCTCAAGAATCCCTTTAAGGTTTCTTGGGTTTGAGATTTTTCCTGTAAAAAGAATACCCAAGTGAAGCGAGAATAATCATCCACAATAACTAGAAAGTACTTACTCCCGCCGATGCTTATGTAGGCTATTGGGCCGAATAGATCCATGTGCAGGAGCTCCAGTGGCCTGTCGGTCGTCATTATGTTCTTATGCGGATGATGAGAGCCAACTTGCTTTCCTGCTTGGCATGCGCTACAAATCCTGTCTTTCTCAAAATGAACATTTGTTAGTCCTAAAATGTGTTCTCCCTTAGAAGCTTATGAAGATTCTTCATCCCAACATGAGCTAGTCGGCGGTGCCAGAGCCAACCCATGTTAGTCTTAGCAATTAAGCAAGTGTCGAGTTCAGCTCTATCAAAAATCTACCAAGTATAGCTGACCCTCTAACACTCCCTTAAATGCTATTGAATCATCACTTCTTCTAAAGACAGTGACACCTATATCAGTGAATAGACAGTTGTAGCCCATTTGACATAATTGGGAAACAGAAAGCAAGTTGTAATCTAAGGAATCAAACAAGAAAAACATTGGAAATGGAATGGTCCGGAGATATAGCAATTTTACCCAAACCTTTGACCAAACCTTGATTTCCATCCCCGAATGTGATAGCTCATTGGGGATCTTGGTTTTGCTCATAGGAGGAGAACATTTTCTTCTCCCCTGTCATGTGGTTCGTGCACCCGCTGTCGAGTATCCAACTTGAGCCCCCGGATGCATAAACCTACAAACAAGTTTAGTTCTTGACTTTAGGTACCCAAATGGTTTTGGGTCCTTTGGCATTAGACACAAGAACTTTGGGTACCCAAACACAATCTTTGACCCTTGTGCTTGCCCCCAACATATTTGGCAACTACCTTGCCGGATTTGTTAGTTAAACATAAGATGCAATCAAAAGTTTTAAAGGAAATGTTTTGATCATTTGATGCACTAGGAGTTTTCTTTCTAGACAACCTAGCACGGGTTGGTTGCCTAGAGCTAGATGTCTCACTCTTATACATAAAAGCATGGTTAGACCAGAGTGAGACTTCCTAGAATGAATTTTCTAATTTTGTCCTCGGGATAACCGGCAGGGTATAAAATGTAACCCTCGTTATCCTGAGGCATGGGAGCCTTGCCCTTAACAAAATGGGACAATCTTTAGGAGGGGCATTAAGTTTGACATTGTCTCCCCTTTGGAAGCCAATGCCATCCTTGATGCCAGGGCGTCTCCCATTATAAAGCATGCTACGAGCAAATTTAAATTTCTCATTTTCTAGGTTGTGCTCGGCAATTTTAGCATCTAATTTAGCTATATGATCATTTTGTTGTTTAATTAAAATCATGTGATCATGAATAGCATCTACATCAATATCTCTACATCTAGTGCAAATAGTGACATGCTCAATGGTAGATGTAGAGGGTTTGCAAGAATTAAGTTCAACAATCTTAGCATGAAGTATATCATTCTTATCTCTAAGATCGGAAATTGTAATTTTGCAAACATCAAAATCTTTAGCCTTAGCAAGCAATTTTTTATTTTCATCTCTAAGGCTAGCAAGGGAAATGTTTAATTCATCAATCCTAGCAAGCAAATCATCATTATTATCTCTAGGATTGGGAATTGAAACATTGCAAACATGTGAATCAACCTTATTTAAACTAGCATTTTCATTCCTAAGGTTGTCAATCATCTCATGGCAAGTGCTTAGCTCACTAGATAATTTTTCACATTTTTTCTACTTCTAGAGCATAAGCATTTTTAACCTTAACATGCTTCTTATTTTCTTTAATAAGGAAGTCCTCTTGGGTGTCCAAGAGATCATCCTTTTCATGAATGGCACTAATCAATTCATTAAGTTTTTCTTTTTGTTGCATGTTGAGGTTGGCAAAAAGAGAGCGCAAGTTATCCTCCTCATCACTAGCAATATCATCACTAGAAGACTCATATTTAGTGGATGATTTGGATTTTACCTTCTTTTTGCCGTCCTTTGCCATGAGGCACTTGTGGTCGACGTTTGGGAAGAGAAGTCCCTTGGTGACGGCGATGTTGGCGGCGTCCTCGTCGTCGGAGGAGTCGCTTGAGCTTTCGTCGGAATCCCACTCCCGACAAACATGGGCATCTCCACCCTTCTTCTTGTAGTACCTCTTCTTCTCCTTTCTTCTCCCTTTCTTGTCGTTGCCTCGGTCACTGTCACTTGATATAGGACATTTAGCAATAAAATGACCGGGCTTACCACATTTGTAGCAAACCTTCTTGGAGCGGGACTTGTAGTCTTTCCCCCTCCTCTGTTTGAGGATTTGGCGGAAGCTCTTGATGACTAGCGCCATTTCTTCATTGTCAAGCTTGGAGGCGTCTATTGGTTGTCGATTTGGTGTAGACTCCTCCTTCTTTTCTTCCGTCGCTTTGAATGCGACGGGTTGAGCTTCGGATGTAGATGGATCATCAAGCTCGTTGATCTTCCTTGAGCCTTCGACCATGCACTCAAAACTTACAAAATGCCCGATAACTTCCTCGGGGGTCATTTTAGTATATCTACGATTACCATGAATTAATTGAACTTGAGTAGGGTTAAGGAAAATAAGAGATCTTAGAATAACCTTAACCACCTCGTGGTCATCCCACTTTACGCTCCTGAGGTTGCGCACTTGGTTCACCAAGGTCTTGAGCCGGTTGTACATATGTTGTGGCTCCTCCCCTTTGCGAAGCCGGAACCGACCGAGCTCCCCTTCGATCGTTTCCCGCTTGGTGATCTTGGTGAGCTCGTCTCCCTCGTGCGCGGTTTTGAGCACATCCCAAACCTCCTTGGCGCTCTTCAACCCTTGAGCTTTGTTATACTCCTCTCTACTCAAAGAGGCGAGGAGTATTGTTGTCGCTTGAGAGTTGAAGTGCTCGATTTGGGCCACCTCATCCTCGTCATAGTCTTTATCCCCTACTGACGGTACCTATGCACCAAACTCAACAACATCCCATATACTTTTGTGGAGTGAGGTTAGAAGAAATCTCATTAAATCACTCCACCTAGCATAATCTTCACCATCAAAAGTTGGTGGTTTGCCTAATGGGACGGAAAGTAGAGGTGCATGTTTAGAAATGCGAGAATAGTGTAGGGGGATCTTACTAAACTTCTTACGCTCTTGGCGTTTAGAAGTTACGGAGGGCGCATCGGAGTCGGAGGTTGATGTTGATGAAGTGTCGGTCTCGTAGTAGACCACTTTTCTCATCCTCTTTTGCTTGTCCCCGCTTCGATGCGGCTTGTGGGAAGAAGATTTTTCCTTCTTCTCTTTGTGGTGAGAAGAAGATTTCTTCTCCTTCCCTTTGTTGGAGGAGCTCTTCTTCTTCTCCCTCCTTTTGGTGCGGGACTCTTCCGATGAAGTGCTCCCGTGGCTTGTAGTGGGCTTTTCGCCGGTCTCCATCTCCTTCTTGGCGTGATCTCCCGACATCACTTCGAGCGGTTAGGCTCTAATGAAGCACCGAGCTTTGATACCAATTGAAAGTCGCCTAGAGGGGGGGTGAATAGGGCGAAACTGAAATTTACAAATATAAACACAACTACAAGCCGGGTTAGCGTTAGTAATAAAGAAACGAGTCCGCGAGAGAGGGTGGAAAACAAATCGCAAGCAAATGAAGAGTGTGACACGCGGATTTGTTTTACTGAGGTTCGGTTTTTGCAAACCTACTCCCCGTTGAGGAGGCCACAAAGGCCGGGTCTCTTTCAACCCTTCCCTCTCTCAAACGATCCCACGGATCGAGTGAGCTTTCTCTTCTCAATCACTTGGAACACAAAGTTCCCACAAGGGCCACCACACAATTGGTGCATCTTGCCTCGATTACAAGTGAGGGCTTGATCGTAATGAAAGAATCAAGAAAGCACGATTGCAAAAAGGCCAAGCGACAAGAGCGACGAATAACACACGGATCACTTTCTCTCTCAAGTCACTAATCACTAATGATCTCTTTTCTCAATTGTGAAACTTGGAGAGATGGAGGCTTTGAATGTGTCTTGGAATGGAATGCTAGCTCTTGTATTGAATGTTGAAGGTTGGAATGCTTGGATGAAGTGAATGGAGGTGGTTGGGGTTGTATTTATAGCCACCAACCACTTCCTAGCCGTTGCTCCATTCTGCTGAGCGCGGACAGTCCGCGTGCCAGGTCCGGACGGTCTGCCCCAGTAGATCAACGGCTGAAAATGCAACGGTCAGCAGTAACGGCTATATCAACGGCTATATTGCATTTAATGCGTTGTCAGATGTCAGACAGACCCAGTCGCGGACGGTCCGCGATCCTGGCCCGGACGGTCCACGAACCCGCTATAATTCATTTCTCCGAACCCGTCACCTTCGGGTTTTTCGGTTTCTCACCTACCGGACGGTCCGCGCCAGAGGCCGGACGGTCCGCGCAAGGGCTCGGACGGTCTTTGCTTTTCCTCCGGACAGTCCATAGTGTAGACTTCGATTTTTGCATTGGTTCTGGCCGAGTGACATCCTTGTGTCGCGGACGGTCCGCCGCAAGGGCCCGGACAGTCCGCGCTTGGCCTGTTTTTCCAAAAAGCTTCTCCTGTCCGGAATAATCTACGGTATTTCGGACAGTCGATTTAGTATGGTTATAGATGAACCTTTGGCACCTGTAGAACATATAATCTAGAGCAAAACTAGTCAGTCCAATTGTTTGTGTTGGGCAATTCAACCACCAAAATTATATAGGAACTAGGTGTAAGCCTAATTCCCTTTCAACCATTTCTTGGTCAAAAATCCGTAGGTCTTAGCCTCTAATATTATTGAAAATGGTCGCTCATGGCTATTTTCATAAAAAATGGGGGTTGTGTGGCCATTTATCATCGACTAGAGGCTCATAAACCTCACCCCACATATGTTTCCTTGCCATAGATTACATTCTTGGATTTCTGGTGGAGACCATTTCTTGGTCAAAAATCCGTAGGTGTTAGCCTTCGGTATTATTGAAAATGGTCGTTCATGGCTATTTTCGACACCCACATATGTTTCCTAGCCATAGATCACATTCTTGGATTTCTGGTGGAGACCATTTCTTGGTCTAAAATCCGTAGGTGTTAGCCTCTAGTATTATTGAAAATGGTCGCTCATGGCTATTTTCAAGGTCGCTCATGGGCTATTTTCATAAAAAATGGGGGTTGTGTGGCCATTTATCATCGACTAGAGGCTCATAAACCTCACCCCACATATGTTTCCTTGCCATAGATCACATTCTTGGATTTCTGGTGGAGACCATTTCTTGGTCAAAAACTCGTACGTGTTAGCCTTCTGTATTATTGAAAATGGTCGTTCATGGCTATTTTCGACAAAAATGGGGGTTGTGTGGCCATTGATCATCGACGAGAGGCTCGTACACCTCAACCACATATGTTTCCTTGCCATAGATCACATTCTTGGATTTCTGGTGGAGACCATTTCTTGGTCAAAAATCTGTAGGTGTTAGTCTTCGGTATTTTTGAAAATGGTCGTTCATGGCTATTTTCGACAAAAATGGGGGTTGTGTGGCCATTGATCATCGACCAGAGGCACGTACACCTCACCCCACATATGTTTCCTTGCCATAGATCACATTCTTGGATTTCTGGTGGAGACCATTTTTGGTCAAAAATCCGTAGGTGTTAGCATTTGGTATTATTGAAAATGTCGTTCATGGCTATTTTCGACAAAAATGGGGGTTGTGTGGCCATTGATCATCGACCAGAGTCTCGTACACCTCACCCCACATATGTTTCCTTGCCATATATCACATTTTTGGATTTCTGGTGGAGGACGATTTCTTGGTCAGAAATCCGTAGGTGTTAGCCTTCGGTATTATTGAAAATAGTCGTTCATGGCAATTTTTGACAAAAATGGGGGTTGTGTGGCCATTGATCATCGACCAGATGCTCGTACACCTCACCCCACATATGTTTCCTTGCCATAGATCACATTCTTGGATTTCTGGTGGAGACCATTTCTTGGTCAAAAATCCGTAGGTGTTAGCCTTCGGTATATTGAAAATGGTCATTCATGGCTATTTTCGGCAAAATGGGGGTTGTGTGGCCATTGATCGTCGACCAGAGGCTCATACACCTCACCCCACATATGTTTCCTTGTCGTAGATCACATTCTTGGATTTCTGGTGGAGACCATTTCTTGGTGAAAAATCCGTAGGTGTTAGCCTTCGATATTATTGAAAATGGTCGTTCATGGCTATTTTCGACAAAAAAGGGGGGTTGTGTGGCCATTGATCATCGACCAGAGGCTCATACACCTCACCCCACATATGTTTCCTTGCCATAGATCACATTCTTGGATTTCTGGTGGAGACCATTTCATGGGCAAAAATCCGTAGGTCTTAGCCTCTAGTTTTATTGAAAATGGTCGCTCATGGCTATTTTCGGCAAAAATGGGGGTTGTGTGGCCATTGATCATCGACCAGACGCTCATACACTTCACCCCACATATGTTTCCTTGCCATAGAATGACCATTTACAATAATACCAAAGGCTAACACCTACGAATTTTTGACCAAGAAATGGTCTCCACCAGAAATCCAAGAATGTGATCTATGGCAAGGAAACATATGTGGGGTGAGGTGTATGAGCCTCTGGTGGAAGATCAATGGCCACACAACCCCCATTTTTGTCAAAAATAGCCATGAATGACCATTTTCAATAATATAGAAGGCTAACACCTACGGATTTTTGACCAAGAAATGGTCTCCACCTGAAATCCAAGAATGTGATCTATGGCAAGGAAACATATGTGGGGTGAGGTGTTATGAGCGTCTGGTCGATGATCAATGGCCACACAACCCCCATTTTTGTCGAAAATAGCCATGAACGACCATTTTCAATAATACCGAAGGCTAACACTACGAATTTTTGACCAACAAATGGTCTCCACCAGAAATCCAAGAATGTGATCTATGGCAAGGAAACATATGTGGGGTGAGGTGTATGAGCCTCTGGTCGATGATCAATGGCCACACAACCCCCATTTTTGTCGAAAATAGCCATGAACGACCATTTTCAATAATATCGAAGGCTAACACCTACGGATTTTTGACCAAGAAATGGTCTCCACCAGAAATCCAAGAATGTGATCTATGGCAAGGAAACATATGTGGGGTGAGGTGTATGAGCCTCTGGTCGACGATCAATGGCCACACAACCCCCATTTTGCCGAAAATAGCCATGAATGACCATTTTCAATAATATCGAAGGCTAACACCTACGGATTTTTGACCAAGAAATGGTCTCCACCAGAAATCCAAGAATGTGATCTACGACAAGGAAACATATGTGGGGTGAGGTGTATGAGCCTCTGGTCGACGATCAATGGCCACACAACCCCCATTTTGCCGAAAATAGCCATGAATGACCATTTTCAATAATATCGAAGGCTAACACCTACGGATTTTTGACCAAGAAATGGTCTCCACCAGAAATCCAAGAATGTGATCTACGACAAGGAAACATATGTGTAGTGAGGTGTATGAGCCTCTGGTCGAAGATCAATGGCCACACAACCCCCATTTTTGTCGAAAATAGCCATGAACGACCATTTTCAATAATACCGAAGGCTAACACCTACGAATTTTTGACCAACAAATGGTCTCCACGAGAAATCCAAGATTCTGATCTATGGCAAGAAAACATATGTGGGGTGAAGTGTACGAGCCTCTGGTCGATGATCAATGGCCACACAACCCCCATTTTTGTCGAAAATAGCCATGAACGACCATTTTCAATAATACCGAAGGCTAACACGTACGGATTTTTGACCAAGTAATGGTTTCCACCAGAAATCCAAGAATGTGATCTATGGCAAGGAAACATATGTGGGGTGAGGTGTATGACCCTCTGGTCGATGATCAATGGCCACACAACCCCCATTTTTGTCGAAAATAGCCATGAACGACCATTTTCAATAATATTAGAGGCTAACACGTACGAGTTTTTAACCAAGAAATGGTCTCCACCAGAAATCCAAGAATGTGATCTATGGCAAGGAAACATATGTGGGGTGAGGTGTATGAGCGTCTGGTCGATGATCAATGGCCACACAACCCCCATTTTTGTCGAAAATAGCCATGAACGACCATTTTCAATAATACCGAAGGCTAACACGTACGAGTTTTTGACCAACAAATGGTCTCCACCAGAAATCCAAGAATGTGATCTATGGCAAGGAAACATATGTGGGGTGAGGTGTATGAGCCTCTGGTCGATGATCAATGGCCACACAACCCCCATTTTTGTCGAAAATAGCCATGAACGACCATTTTCAATAATACCGAAGGCTAGCACCTACGGATTTTGACCAAGAAATGGTCTCCACCAGAAATCCAAGAATGTAATCTATGGCAAGGAAACATATGTGGGGTGAGGTTTTGACCAAGAAATGGTCTCCACCAGAAATCCAAGAATGTGATCTATGGCAAGGAAACATATGTGGGGTGAGGTGTAGGAGCCTCTGGTCGATGATCAATGGCCACACAACCCCCATTTCTTGGTCAAAGATCCGTAGGTGTTAGCCTTCGGTATTTATGAAAATAGCCATGAGCGACCTTGAAAATAGCCATGAGCGACCTTGAAAATAGCCATGAGCGACCATTTTCAAAAATACCAAAGGCTAACACGTATGGATTTTTGACCAAGAAATGGTCTCCACCAGAAATCCAAGAATGTGATCTATGGCAAGGAAACATATGTGGGGTGAGGTGTATGAGCCTCTGGTCGACGATCAATGGCCACACAACCCCCATTTTTGCCGAAAATAGCCATGAACGACCATTTTCAATAATACCGAAGGCTAACACCTACGGATTTTTGACCAAGAAATGGTCTCCACCAGAAATCCAAGAATGTGATCTATGGCAAGGAAACATATGTGGGGTGAGGTGTATGAGCCTCTGGTCGATGATCAATGGCCACACAACCCCCATTTTTTATGAAAATAGCCAAGAACGACCATTTTCAATAATACCGAAGGCTAACACCAATGGATTTTTGACCAAGAAATGGTCTCCACCAGAAATCCAAGAATGTGATCTATGCAAGGAAACATATGTGGGGTGAGGTGTATGAGCCTCTGGTCGATGACCAATGGCCACACAACCCCCATTTTGTCGAAAATAGCCATGAATGAAGGTGTATGAGCCTCTAGTCGATGATCAATGGCCACACAACCCCCATTTTTGTCGAAAATAGCCATGAACGACCATTTTCAATAATACCGAAGGCTAACACCTACGAATTTTTGACCAACAAATGGTCTCCACGAGAAATCCAAGATTCTGATCTATGGCAAGAAAACATATGTGGGGTGAAGTGTACGAGCCTCTGGTCGATGATCAATGGCCACACAACCCCCATTTTTGTCGAAAATAGCCATGAACGACCATTTTCAATAATACCGAAGGCTAACACGTACGGATTTTTGACCAAGAAATGGTCTCCACCAGAAATCCAAGAATGTGATCTATGGTAAGGAAACATATGTGGGGTGAGGTGTATGAGCCTCTGGTCGATGATCAATGGCCACACAACCCCCATTTTTGTCGAAAATAGCCATGAACGACCATTTTCAATAATATCGAAGGCTAACACCTACGGATTTTTGACCAAGAAATGGTCTCCACCAGAAATCCAAGAATGTGATCTATGGCAAGGAAACATATGTGGGGTGAGGTGTAGGAGCCTCTGGTCGACGATCAATGGCCACACAACCCCCATTTTGCCGAAAATAGCCATGAATGACCATTTTCAATAATATTGAAGGCTAACACCTACGGATTTTTGACCAAGAAATGGTCTCCACCAGAAATCCAAGAATGTGATCTACGACAAGGAAACATATGTGGGGTGAGGTGTATGAGCCTCTGGTCGACGATCAATGGCCACACAACTCCCATTTTGCCGAAAATAGCCATGAATGACCATTTTCAATAATATCGAAGGCTAACACCTACGGATTTTTGACCAAGAAATGGTCTCCACCAGAAATCCAAGAATGTGATCTACGACAAGGAAACATATGTGTAGTGAGGTGTATGAGCCTCTGGTCGAAGATCAATGGCCACACAACCCCCATTTTTGTCGAAAATAGCCATGAACGACCATTTTCAATAATACCGAAGGCTAACACCTACGAATTTTTGACCAACAAATGGTCTCCACGAGAAATCCAAGATTCTGATCTATGGCAAGAAAACATATGTGGGGTGAAGTGTACGAGCCTCTGGTCGATTATCAATGGCCACACAACCCCCATTTTTGTCGAAAATAGCCATGAACGACCATTTTCAATAATACCGAAGGCTAACACGTACGGATTTTTGACCAAGTAATGGTCTCCACCAGAAATCCAAGAATGTGATCTATGGCAAGGAAACATATGTGGGGTGAGGTGTATGAGCCTCTGGTCGATGATCAATGGCCACACAACCCCCATTTTTGTCGAAAATAGCCATGAACGACCATTTTCAATAATATTAGAGGCTAACACGTACGAGTTCTTAACCAAGAAATGGTCTCCACCAGAAATCCAAGAATGTGATCAATGGCAAGGAAACATATGTGGGGTGAGGTGTATGAGCGTCTGGTCGATGATCAATGGCCACACAACCCCCATTTTTGTCGAAAATAGCCATGAACGACCATTTTCAATAATACCGAAGGCTAACACGTACGAGTTTTTGACCAAGAAATGGTCTCCACCAGAAATCCAAGAATGTGATCCATGGCAAGGAAACATATGTGGGGTGAGGTGTATGAGCCTCTGGTCGATGATCAATGGCCACACAACCCCATTTTTGTCGAAAATAGCCATGAACGACCATTTTCAATAATACCGAAGGCTAGCACCTACGGATTTTGACCAAGAAATGGTCTCCACCAGAAATCCAAGAATGTAATCTATGGCAAGGAAACATATGTGGGGTGAGGTTTTGACCAAGAAATGGTCTCCACCAGAAATCCAAGAATGTGATCTATGGCAAGGAAACATATGTGGGGTGAGGTGTAGGAGCCTCTGGTCGATGATCAATGGCCACACAACCCCCATTTCTTGGTCAAAGATCCGTAGGTGTTAGCCTTCGGTATTTATGAAAATAGCCATGAGCGACCTTGAAAATAGCCATGAGCGACCTTGAAAATAGCCATGAGCGACCATTTTCAAAAATACCAAAGGCTAACACGTATGGATTTTTGACCAAGAAATGGTCTCCACCAGAAATCCAAGAATGTGATCTATGGCAAGGAAACATATGTGGGGTGAGGTGTATGAGCCTCTGGTCGACGATCAATGGCCACACAACCCCCATTTTTGCCGAAAATAGCCATGAACGACCATTTTCAATAATACCGAAGGCTAACACCTACGGATTTTTGACCAAGAAATGGTCTCCACCAGAAATCCAAGAATGTGATCTATGGCAAGGAAACATATGTGGGGTGAGGTGTATGAGCCTCTGGTCGATGATCAATGGCCACACAACCCCCATTTTTTATGAAAATAGCCAAGAACGACCATTTTCAATAATACCGAAGGCTAACACCAATGGATTTTTGACCAAGAAATGGTCTCCACCAGAAATCCAAGAATGTGATCTATGGCAAGGAAACATATGTGGGGTGAGGTGTATGAGCCTCTGGTCGATGATCAATGGCCACACAACCCCCATTTTGTCGAAAATAGCCATGAATGAAGGTGTATGAGCCTCTAGTCGATGATCAATGGCCACACAACCCCCATTTTTGTCGAAAATAGCCATGAACGACCATTTTCAATAATACCGAAGGCTAACACCTACGAATTTTTTGACCAACAAATGGTCTCCACGAGAAATCCAAGATTCTGATCTATGGCAAGAAAACATATGTGGGGTGAAGTGTACGAGCCTCTGGTCGATGATCAATGGCCACACAACCCCCATTTTTGTCGAAAATAGCCATGAACGACCATTTTCAATAATACCGAAGGCTAACACGTACGGATTTTTGACCAAGAAATGGTCTCCACCAGAAATCCAAGAATGTGATCTATGGCAAGGAAACATATGTGGGGTGAGGTGTATGAGCCTCTGGTCGATGATCAATGGCCACACAACCCCCATTTTTGTCGAAAATAGCCATGAACGACCATTTTCAATAATATCGAAGGCTAACACCTACGGATTTTTGACCAAGAAATGGTCTCCACCAGAAATCCAAGAATGTGATCTATGGCAAGGAAACATATGTGGGGTGAGGTGTAGGAGCCTCTGGTCGACGATCAATGGCCACACAACCCCCATTTTGCCGAAAATAGCCATGAATGACCATTTTCAATAATATTGAAGGCTAACACCTACGGATTTTTGACCAAGAAATGGTCTCCACCAGAAATCCAAGAATGTGATCTACGACAAGGAAACATATGTGGGGTGAGGTGTATGAGCCTCTGGTCGACGATCAATGGCCACACAACCCCCATTTTGCCGAAAATAGCCATGAATGACCATTTTCAATAATATCGAAGGCTAACACCTACGGATTTTTGACCAAGAAATGGTCTCCACCAGAAATCCAAGAATGTGATCTACGACAAGGAAACATATGTGTAGTGAGGTGTATGAGCCTCTGGTCGAAGATCAATGGCCACACAACCCCCATTTTTGTCGAAAATAGCCATGAACGACCATTTTCAATAATACCGAAGGCTAACACCTACGAATTTTTGACCAACAAATGGTCTCCACGAGAAATCCAAGATTCTGATCTATGGCAAGAAAACATATGTGGGGTGAAGTGTACGAGCCTCTGGTCGATTATCAATGGCCACACAACCCCCATTTTTGTCGAAAATAGCCATGAACGACCATTTTCAATAATACCGAAGGCTAACACGTACGGATTTTTGACCAAGTAATGGTCTCCACCAGAAATCCAAGAATGTGATCTATGGCAAGGAAACATATGTGGGGTGAGGTGTATGAGCCTCTGGTCGATGATCAATGGCCACACAACCCCCATTTTTGTCGAAAATAGCCATGAACGACCATTTTCAATAATATTAGAGGCTAACACGTACGAGTTTTTAACCAAGAAATGGTCTCCACCAGAAATCCAAGAATGTGATCAATGGCAAGGAAACATATGTGGGGTGAGGTGTATGAGCGTCTGGTCGATGATCAATGGCCACACAACCCCCATTTTTGTCGAAAATAGCTATGAACGACCATTTTCAATAATACCGAAGGCTAACACGTACGAGTTTTTGACCAAGAAATGGTCTCCACCAGAAATCCAAGAATGTGATCCATGGCAAGGAAACATATGTGGGGTGAGGTGTATGAGCCTCTGGTCGATGATCAATGGCCACACAACCCCCATTTTTGTCGAAAATAGCCATGAACGACCATTTTCAATAATACCGAAGGCTAGCACCTACGGATTTTGACCAAGAAATGGTCTCCACCAGAAATCCAAGAATGTAATCTATGGCAAGGAAACATATGTGGGGTGAGGTTTTGACCAAGAAATGGTCTCCACCAGAAATCCAAGAATGTGATCTATGGCAAGGAAACATATGTGGGGTGAGGTGTATGAGCCTCTGGTCGATGATCAATGGCCACACAACCCCCATTTCTTGGTCAAAGATCCGTAGGTGTTAGCCTTCGGTATTTATGAAAATAGCCATGAGCGACCTTGAAAATAGCCATGAGCGACCTTGAAAATAGCCATGAGCGACCATTTTCAAAAATACCAAAGGCTAACACGTATGGATTTTTGACCAAGAAATGGTCTCCACCAGAAATCCAAGAATGTGATCTATGGCAAGGAAACATATGTGGGGTGAGGTGTATGAGCCTCTGGTCGACGATCAATGGCCACACAACCCCCATTTTTGCCGAAAATAGCCATGAACGACCATTTTCAATAATACCGAAGGCTAACACCTACGGATTTTTGACCAAGAAATGGTCTCCACCAGAAATCCAAGAATGTGATCTATGGCAAGGAAACATATGTGGGGTGAGGTGTATGAGCCTCTGGTCGATGATCAATGGCCACACAACCCCCATTTTTTATGAAAATAGCCATGAACGACCATTTTCAATAATACCGAAGGCTAACACCTATGGATTTTTGACCAAGAAATGGTCTCCACCAGAAATCCAAGAATGTGATCTATGGCAAGGAAACATATGTGGGGTGAGGTGTATGAGCCTCTGGTCGATGATCAATGGCCACACAACCCCCATTTTTGTCGAAAATAGCCATGAATGAAGGTGTATGAGCCTCTAGTCGATGATCAATGGCCACACAACCCCCATTTTTGTCGAAAATAGCCATGAACGACCATTTTCAATAATACTGAAGGCTAACACCTACGGATTTTTGACCAAGAAATGGTCTCCACTAGAAATCCAAGAATGTGATCTATGGCAAGGAAACATATGTGGGGTGAGGTGTATGAGCCTCTGGTCGACGATCAATGGCCACACAACCCCCATTTTTGTCAAAAATAGCCATGAACGACCATTTTCAATAATATCGAAGGCTAACACCTACGGATTTTTGACCAAGAAATGGTCTCCACCAGAAATCCAAGAATGTGATCTACGACAAGGAAACATATGTGGGGTGAGGTGTATGAGCGTCTGGTCGATGATCAATGGCCACACAACCCCCATTTTTGTCGAAAATAGCCATGAACGACCATTTTCAATAATACCGAAGGCTAACACCTACAGATTTTTGACCTAGAAATGGTCTCCACCAGAAATCCAAGAATGTGATCTATGGCAAGGAAACATATGTGGGGTGAGGTGTATGAGCGTCTGGTCGATGATCAATGGCCACACAACCCCCATTTTTGTCGAAAATAGCCATGAACGACCATTTTCAATAATACCGAAGGCTAACACCTACGGATTTTTGACCAAGAAATGGTCTCCACCAGAAATGCAAGAATGTGATCTATGGCAAGGAAACATATGTGGGGTGAGGTGTATGAGCCTCTGGTCGATGATCAATGGCCACACAACCCCCATTTTTGTCGAAAATAGCCATGAACGGCCATTTTCAATAATATCGAAGGCTAACACGTACGAGTTTTTGACCAAGAAATGGTCTCCACCAAAAATCCAAGAATGTGATCTATGGCAAGGAAACATATGTGGGGTGAGGTGTATGAGCCTCTCGTCGATGATCAATGGCCACACAACCCCCATTTTTGTCGAAAATAGCCATGAACGACCATTTTCAATAATATCGAAGGCTAACACCTACGGATTTTTAACCAAGAAATGGTCTCCACCAGAAATCCAAGAATAACACCTACGGATTTTTGACCAAGAAATGGTCTCCACCAGAAATCCAAGAATGTGATCTATGGCAAGGAAACATATGTGGGTTGAGGTGTATGAGCCTCTGGTCGATGATCAATGGACACAGAACCCCCATTTTTGTCGAAAATAGCCATGAATGAAGGTGTATGAGCCTCTAGTCGATGATCAATGGCCACACAACCCCCATTTTTGTCGAAAATAGACATGAACGACCATTTTCAATAATACCGAAGGCTAACACCTACGGATTTTTGACCAAGAAATGGTCTCCACTAGAAATCCAAGAATGTGATCTATGGCAAGGAAACATATGTGGGGTGAGGTGTATGAGCCTCTGGTCGACGATCAATGGCCACACAACCCCCATTTTTGTCAAAAATAGCCATGAACGACCATTTTCAATAATATCGAAGGCTAACACCTACGGATTTTTGACCAAGAAATGGTCTCCACCAGAAATCCAAGAATGTGATCTACGACAAGGAAACATATGTGGGGTGAGGTGTATGAGCGTCTGGTCGATGATCAATGGCCACACAACCCCCATTTTTGTCGAAAATAGCCATGAACGACCATTTTCAATAATACCGAAGGCTAACACCTACAGATTTTTGACCTAGAAATGGTCTCCACCAGAAATCCAAGAATGTGATCTATGGCAAGGAAACATATGTGGGGTGAGGTGTATGAGCGTCTGGTCGATGATCAATGGCCACACAACCCCCATTTTTGTCGAAAATAGCCATGAACGACCATTTTCAATAATACCGAAGGCTAACACCTACGGATTTTTGACTAAGAAATGGTCTCCACCAGAAATGCAAGAATGTGATCTATGGCAAGGAAACATATGTGGGGTGAGGTGTATGAGCCTCTGGTCGATGATCAATGGCCACACAACCCCCATTTTTGTCGAAAATAGCCATGAACGGCCATTTTCAATAATATCGAAGGCTAACACGTACGAGTTTTTGACCAAGAAATGGTCTCCACCAAAAATCCAAGAATGTGATCTATGGCAAGGAAACATATGTGGGGTGAGGTGTATGAGCCTCTCGTCGATGATCAATGGCCACACAACCCCCATTTTTGTCGAAAATAGCCATGAACGACCATTTTCAATAATATCGAAGGCTAACACCTACGGATTTTTAACCAAGAAATGGTCTCCACCAGAAATCCAAGAATAACACCTACGGATTTTTGACCAAGAAATGGTCTCCACCAGAAATCCAAGAATGTGATCTATGGCAAGGAAACATATGTGGGTTGAGGTGTATGAGCCTCTGGTCGATGATCAATGGCCACACAACCCCCATTTTTTGTCAAAAATAGCCATGAATGAAGGTGTATGAGCCTCTAGTCGATGATCAATGGCCACACAACCCCCATTTTTGTCGAAAATAGACATGAACGACCATTTTCAATAATACCGAAGGCTAACACCTACGGATTTTTTACCAAGAAATGGTCTCCACCAGAAATCCAAGAATGTGATCTATGGCAAGGAAACATATGTGGGGTGAGGTGTATGAGCCTCTGGTCGACGATCAATGGCCACACAACCCCCATTTTTGTCAAAAATAGCCATGAACGACCATTTTCAATAATATCGAAGGCTAACACCTACAGATTTTTGACCAAGAAATGGTCTCCACCAGAAATCCAAGAATGTGATCTCTGACAAGGAAACATATGTGGGGTGAGGTGTATGAGCGTCTGGTCGATGATCAATGGCCACACAACCCCCATTTTTGTCGAAAATAGCCATGAACGACCATTTTCAATAATACCGAAGGCTAACACCTACGGATTTTTGACCAAGAAATGGTCTCCACCAGAAATCCAAGAATGTGATCTATGGCAAGGAAACATATGTGGGGTGAGGTGTATGAGCGTCTGGTCGATGATCAATGGCCACACAACCCCCAATTTTGTCGAAAATAGCCATGAACGACCATTTTCAATAATACCGAAGGCTAACACCTACGGATTTTTGACCATGAAATGGTCTCCACCAGAAATCCAAGAATGTGATCTATTGCAAGGAAACATATGTGGGGTGAGGTGTATGAGCCTCTGGTCGATGATCAATGGCCACACAACCCCCATTTTTGTCGAAAATAGCCATGAACGACCATTTTCAATAATACCGAAGGCTAACACCTACGGATTTTTGACCAAGAAATGGTCTCCACCAGAAATCCAAGAATGTGATCTATGGCAAGGAAACATATGTGGGGTGAGGTGTATGAGCCTCTGGTCGATGATCAATGGCCACACAACCCCCATTTTTGTCGAAAATAGCCATGAACGACCATTTTCAATAATATCGAAGGCTAACACCTACGGATTTTTAACCAAGAAATGGTCTCCACCAGAAATCCAAGAATAACACCTACGGATTTTTGACCAAGAAATAGTCTCCACCAGAAATCCAAGAATGTGATCTATGGCAAGGAAACATATGTGGGGTGAGGTGTATGAGCCTCTGGTCGATGATCAATGGCCACACAATCCCCATTTTTGTCGAAAATAGCCATGAATGAAGGTGTATGAGCCTCTAGTCGATGATCAATGGCCACACAACCCCCATTTTTGTCGAAAATAGACATGAACGACCATTTTCAATAATACCGAAGGCTAACACCTACGGATTTTTGACCAAGAAATGGTCTCCACCAGAAATCCAAGAATGTGATCTATGGCAAGGAAACATATGTGGGGTGAGGTGTATGAGCCTCTGGTCGACGATCAATGGCCACACAACCCCCATTTTTGTCAAAAATAGCCATGAACGACCATTTTCAATAATATCGAAGGCTAACACCTACGGATTTTTGACCAAGAAATGGTATCCACCAGAAATCCAAGAATGTGATCTCTGACAAGGAAACATATGTGGGGTGAGGTGTATGAGCGTCTGGTCGATGATCAATGGCCACACAACCCCCATTTTTGTCGAAAATAGCCATGAACGACCATTTTCAATAATACCGAAGGCTAACACCTACGGATTTTTGACCAAGAAATGGTCTCCACCAGAAATCCAAGAATGTGATCTATAGCAAGGAAACATATGTGGGGTGAGGTGTAAGAGCCTCTGGTCGATGATCAATGGCCACACAACCCCCATTTTTGTCGAAAATAGCCATGAACGACCATTTTCAATAATACCGAAGGCTAACACCTACGGATTTTTGACCAAGAAATGGTCTCCACCAGAAATCCAAGAATGTGATCTATGGCAAGGAAACATATGTGGGGTGAAGTGTATGAGCGTCTGGTCGATGATCAATGGCCACACAACCCCCATTTTTGTCGAAAATAGCCATGAACGACCATTTTCAATAATACTAGAGGCTAAGACCTACGGATTTTTGCCCATGAAATGGTCTCCACCAGAAATCCAAGAATGTGATCTATGGCAAGGAAACATATGTGGGGTGAGGTGTATGAGCCTCTGGTCGATGATCAATGGCCACACAACCCCCTTTTTTTGTCGAAAATAGCCATGAACGACCATTTTCAATAATATCGAAGGCTAACACCTACGGATTTTTCACCAAGAAATGGTCTCCACCAGAAATCCAAGAATGTGATCTACGACAAGGAAACATATGTGGGGTGAGGTGTATGAGCCTCTGGTCGACGATCAATGGCCACACAACCCCCATTTTGCCGAAAATAGCCATGAATGACCATTTTCAATAATACCGAAGGCTAACACCTACGGATTTTTGGCCAAGAAATGGTCTCCACCAGAAATCCAAGAATGTGATCTATGGCAAGGAAAAATATGTGGTTGAGGTGTACGAGCCTCTGGTCGATGATCAATGGCCACACAACCCCCATTTTTGTCGAAAATAGCCATGAACGACCATTTTCAATAATACCGAAGGCTAAGACGTACGAGTTTTTGACCAAGAAATGGTCTCCACCAGAAATCCAAGAATGTGATCTATGGCAAGGAAACATATGTGGGGTGAGGTTTATGAGCCTCTAGTCGATGATAAATGGCCACACAACCCCCATTTTTTATGAAAATAGCCATGAGCGACCTTGAAAATAGCCATGAGCGACCATTTTCAATAATACTAGAGGCTAACACCTACAGATTTTAGACCAAGAAATGGTCTCCACCAGAAATCCAAGAATGTGATCTATGGCAAGGAAACATATGTGGGTGTCGAAAATAGCCATGAACGACCATTTTCAATAATACCGAAGGCTAACACCTACGGATTTTTGACCAAGAAATGGTCTCCACCAGAAATCCAAGAATGTAATCTATGGCAAGGAAACATATGTGGGGTGAGGTTTATGAGCCTCTAGTCGATGATAAATGGCCACACAACCCCCATTTTTTATGAAAATAGCCATGAGCGACCATTTTCAATAATACTAGAGGCTAAGACCTACGGATTTTTGACCAAGAAATGGTTGAAAGGGAATTAGGCTTACACCTAGTTCCTATATAATTTTGGTGGTTGAATTGCCCAACACAAACAATTGGACTGACTAGTTTTGCTCTAGATTATATGTTCTACAGGTGCCAAAGGTTCATCTATAACCATACTAAATCGACTGTCCGAAATACCGTAGATTATTCCGGACAGGAGAAGCTTTTTGGAAAAACAGGCCAAGCGCGGACTGTCCGGGCCCTTGCGGCGGACCGTCCGCGACACAAGGATGTCACTCGGCCAGAACCAATGCAAAAATCGAAGTCTACACTATGGACTGTCCGGAGGAAAAGCAAAGACCGTCCGAGCCCTTGCGCGGACCGTCCGGCCTCTGGCGCGGACCGTCCGGTAGGTGAGAAATCGAAAAACCCGAAGGTGACGGGTTCGGAGAAATGAATTATAGCGGGTTCGCGGACCGTCCGGGCCAGGATCGCGGACCGTCCGCGACTGGGTCTGTCTGACATCTGACAACGCATTAAATGCAATATAGCCGTTGATATAGCCGTTACTGCTGACCGTTGCATTTTCAGCCGTTGATCTACTGGGGCGGACCGTCCGGACCTGGCACGCGGACCGTCCGCGCTCAGCAGAATGGAGCAACGGCTAGGAAGTGGTTGGTGGCTATAAATACAACCCCAACCACCTCCATTCACTTCATCTAAGCATTCCAACCTTCAACATTCAATACAAGAGCTAGCATTCCATTCCAAGACACATTCAAAGCCTCCATCTCTCCAAGTTTCACAATTGAGAAAAGAGATCATTAGTGATTAGTGACTTGAGAGAGAAAGTGATCCGTGTGTTATTCGTCGCTCTTGTCGGTTGGCCTTTTTGCAATCGTGCTTTCTTGATTCTTTCATTACGATCAAGCACTCACTTGTAATCGAGGCAAGAGGCACCAATTGTGTGGTGGCCCTTGTGGGAACTTTGTGTTCCAAGTGATTGAGAAGAGAAAGCTCACTCGATCCGTGGGATCGTTTGAGAGACGGAAGGGTTGAAAGAGACCCGGCCTTTGTGGCCTCCTCAACGGGGAGTAGGTTTGCAAGAACCGAACCTCGGTAAAACAAATCCGCGTGTCACACTCTTCATTTGCTTGCGATTTGTTTTCCACCCTCTCTCGCGGACTCGTTTCTTTATTACTAACGCTAACCCGGCTTGTAGTTGTGTTTATATTTGTAAATTTCAGTTTCGCCCTATTCACCCCCCCTCTAGGCGACTTTCAATTGGTATCAAAGCTCGGTGCTTCATTAGAGCCTAACCGCTCGAAGTGATGTCGGGAGATCACGCCAAGAAGGAGATGGAGACCGGCGAAAAGCCCACTACAAGCCACGGGAGCACTTCATCGGAAGAGTCCCGCACCAAAAGGAGGGAGAAGAAGAAGAGCTCCTCCAACAAAGGGAAGGAGAAGAAATCTTCTTCACACCACAAAGAGAAGAAGGAAAAATCTTCTTCCCACAAGCCGCATCGAAGCGGGGACAAGCAAAAGAGGATGAGGAAAGTGGTCTACTACGAGACCGACACTTCATCAACATCAACCTCCGACTCCGATGCGCCCTCCGTAACTTCTAAACGCCAAGAGCGTAAGAAGTTTAGTAAGATCCCCCTACACTATTCTCGCATTTCTAAACATGCACCTCTACTTTCCGTCCCATTAGGCAAACCACCAACTTTTGATGGTGAAGATTATGCTAGGTGGAGTGATTTAATGAGATTTCATCTAACCTCACTCCACAAAAGTATATGGGATGTTGTTGAGTTTGGTGCACAGGTACCGTCAGTAGGGGATAAAGACTATGACGAGGATGAGGTGGCCCAAATCGAGCACTTCAACTCTCAAGCGACAACAATACTCCTCGCCTCTTTGAGTAGAGAGGAGTATAACAAAGTTCAAGGGTTGAAGAGCGCCAAGGAGGTTTGGGATGTGCTCAAAACCGCGCACGAGGGAGACGAGCTCACCAAGATCACCAAGCGGGAAACGATCGAGGGGGAGCTCGGTCGGTTCCGGCTTCGCAAAGGGGAGGAGCCACAACATATGTACAACCGGCTCAAGACCTTGGTGAACCAAGTGCGCAACCTCGGGAGCGTAAAGTGGGATGACCACGAGGTGGTTAAGGTTATTCTAAGATCTCTTATTTTCCTTAACCCTACTCAAGTTCAATTAATTCATGGTAATCGTAGATATACTAAAATGACCCCCGAGGAAGTTATCGGGCATTTTGTAAGTTTTGAGTGCATGGTCGAAGGCTCAAGGAAGATCAACGAGCTTGATGATCCATCTACATCCGAAGCTCAACCCGTCGCATTCAAAGCGACGGAAGAAAAGAAGGAGGAGTCTACACCAAATCGACAACCAATAGACGCCTCCAAGCTTGACAATGAAGAAATGGCGCTAGTCATCAAGAGCTTCCGCCAAATCCTCAAACAGAGGAGGGGGAAAGACTACAAGTCCCGCTCCAAGAAGGTTTGCTACAAATGTGGTAAGCCCGGTCATTTTATTGCTAAATGTCCTATATCAAGTGACAGTGACCGAGGCAACGACAAGAAAGGGAGAAGAAAGGAGAAGAAGAGGTACTACAAGAAGAAGGGCGGAGATGCCCATGTTTGTCGGGAGTGGGATTCCGACGAAAGCTCAAGCGACTCCTCCGACGACGAGGACGCCGCCAACATCGCCGTCACCAAGGGACTTCTCTTCCCAAACGTCGGCCACAAGTGCCTCATGGCAAAGGACGGTAAAAAGAAGGTAAAATCCAAATCATCCACTAAATATGAGTCTTCTAGTGATGAGGAGGATAACTTGCGCTCTCTTTTTGCCAACCTCAACATGCAACAAAAAGAAAAACTTAATGAATTGATTAGTGCCATTCATGAAAAGGATGATCTCTTGGACACCCAAGAGGACTTCCTTATTAAAGAAAATAAGAAGCATGTTAAGGTTAAAAATGCTTATGCTCTAGAAGTAGAAAAATGTGAAAAATTATCTAGTGAGCTAAGCACTTGCCGTGAGATGATTGACAACCTTAGGAATGAAAATGCTAGTTTAAATAAGGTTGATTCACATGTTTGCAATGTTTCAATTCCCAATCCTAGAGATAATAATGATGATTTGCTTGCTAGGATTGATGAATTAAACATTTCCCTTGCTAGCCTTAGAGATGAAAATAAAAAATTGCTTGCTAAGGCTAAAGATTTTGATGTTTGCAAAATTACAATTTCCGATCTTAGAGATAAGAATGATATACTTCATGCTAAGATTGTTGAACTTAATTCTTGCAAACCCTCTACATCTACCATTGAGCATGTCACTATTTGCACTAGATGTAGAGATATTGATGTAGATGCTATTCATGATCACATGATTTTAATTAAACAACAAAATGATCATATAGCTAAATTAGATGCTAAAATTGCCGAGCACAACCTAGAAAATGAGAAATTTAAATTTGCTCGTAGCATGCTTTATAATGGGAGATGCCCTGGCATCAAGGATGGCATTGGCTTCCAAAGGGGAGACAATGTCAAACTTAATGCCCCTCCTAAAAGATTGTCCAATTTTGTTAAGGGCAAGGCTCCCATGCCTCAGGATAAAGAGGGTTACATTTTATACCCTGCCTGTTATCCCGAGGACAAAATTAGAAAAATTCATTCTAGGAAGTCTCACTCTGGTTCTAACCATGCTTTTATGTATAAGAGTGAGACATCTAGCTCTAGGCAACCAACCCGTGCTAGGTTGTCTAGAAAGAAAACTCCTAGTGCATCAAATGATCAAAACATTTCCTTTAAAACTTTTGATGCATCTTATGTTTTAACTAACAAATCCGGCAAGGTAGTTGCCAAATATGTTGGGGGCAAGCACAAGGGGTCAAAGACTTGTGTTTGGGTACCCAAAGTTCTTGTGTCTAATGCCAAAGGACCCAAAACCATTTGGGTACCTAAAGTCAAGAACTAAACTTGTTTTGTAGGTTTATGCATCCGGGGGCTCAAGTTGGATACTCGACAGCGGGTGCACGAACCACATGACAGGGGAGAAGAAAATGTTCTCCTCCTATGAGAAAAACCAAGATCCCCAACGAGCTATCACATTCGGGGATGGAAATCAAGGTTTGGTCAAAGGTTTGGGTAAAATTGCTATATCTCCGGACCATTCCATTTCCAATGTTTTTCTTGTTGATTCCTTAGATTACAACTTGCTTTCTGTTTCCCAATTATGTCAAATGGGCTACAACTGTCTATTCACTGATATAGGTGTCACTGTCTTTAGAAGAAGTGATGATTCAATAGCATTTAAGGGAGTGTTAGAGGGTCAGCTATACTTGGTAGATTTTGATAGAGCTGAACTCGACACTTGCTTAATTGCTAAGACTAACATGGGTTGGCTCTGGCACCGCCGACTAGCTCATGTTGGGATGAAGAATCTTCATAAGCTTCTAAAGGGAGAACACATTTTAGGACTAACAAATGTTCATTTTGAGAAAGACAGGATTTGTAGCGCATGCCAAGCAGGAAAGCAAGTTGGCTCTCATCATCCGCATAAGAACATAATGACGACCGACAGGCCACTGGAGCTCCTGCACATGGATCTATTCGGCCCAATAGCCTACATAAGCATCGGCGGGAGTAAGTACTGTCTAGTTATTGTGGATGATTATTCTCGCTTCACTTGGGTATTCTTTTTACAGGAAAAATCTCAAACCCAAGAAACCTTAAAGGGATTCTTGAGACGGGCTCAAAATGAGTTCGGCTTAAGGATCAAGAAAATTAGAAGCGACAACGGGACAGAGTTCAAGAACTCTCAAATCGAAGGCTTCCTTGAGGAGGAGGGAATCAAGCATGAGTTCTCTTCTCCCTACACACCTCAACAAAATGGTGTAGTGGAGAGGAAGAATAGAACTCTATTGGACATGGCAAGGACCATGCTTGATGAGTACAAGACTTCAGATCGGTTTTGGGCCGAGGCGGTCAACACCGCTTGCTACGCCATCAACCGGTTATATCTTCACCGAATCCTCAAGAAGACATCGTATGAACTCCTAACCGGTAAAAAGCCCAACATTTCATATTTTAGAGTCTTTGGTAGCAAATGCTTTATTCTAGTTAAAAGAGGTAGAAAATCTAAATTTGCTCCTAAGACTGTAGAAGGCTTTTTACTTGGTTATGACTCAAACACAAGGGCATATAGGGTCTTTAACAAGTCCACCGGACTAGTTGAAGTCTAATGTGACGTTGTGTTTGATGAAACTAACGGCTCTCAAGTAGAGCATGTTGATCTTGATGAGATAGGTGATGACGAGGCTCCGTGCATCGCGTTAAGGAACATGTCCATCGGGGATGTGTGTCCTAAGGAATCCAAAGAGCCTCCAAACACACAAGATCAACCATCCTCCTCCACGCAAGCATCTCCACCAACTCAAAATGAGGATGAAGCTCAAGTTGATGAAGTAGAAGATCAAGCAAATGAGCCACCTCAAGATGATGGCAATGATCAAGGGGGAGATGCAAATGAGGAAGACAAGGAGGATGAAGAGCAAAGGCCGCCACACCCAAGAGTCCACCAAGCAATCCAACGAGATCACCCCGTCGACACCATCCTCGGCGACATTCATAAGGGGGTAACCACTAGATCTCGTGTTGCACACTTTTGCGAACATTACTCGTTTGTTTCCTCTATTGAGCCACACAGGGTAGAGGAAGCACTTCAAGATTCGGATTGGGTGGTGGCAATGCAAGAGGAACTCAACAACTTCACTAGGAATGAGGTATGGCATTTAGTTCCACGTCCTAACCAAAATGTTGTAGGAACCAAATGGGTCTTCCGCAACAAGCAAGATGAGCATGGTGTGGTGACAAGGAACAAAGCTCGACTTGTGGCCAAGGGATACTCCCAAGTCGAAGGTTTGGATTTCGGTGAAACCTATGCACCCGTAGCTAGGCTTGAGTCAATTCGAATATTATTGGCCTATGCTACTTACCATGGCTTTAAGCTTTATCAAATGGACGTGAAAAGTGCCTTCCTCAATGGACCAATCAAGGAAGAGGTCTATGTTGAGCAACCTCCCGGCTTTGAAGACAATGAGTATCCTAACCATGTCTATAAGCTCTCTAAGGCGCTTTATGGGCTCAAGCAAGCCCCAAGAGCATGGTATGAATGCCTTAGAGATTTCCTTATTGCAAATGGCTTCAAAGTCGGAAAGGCCGATCCCACACTCTTTACTAAAACTCTTGAAAATGACTTGTTTGTATGCCAAATTTATGTTGATGATATTATATTTGGGTCTACTAATGAGTCTACATGTGAAGAGTTTAGTAGGATCATGACACAGAAGTTCGAGATGTCTATGATGGGGGAGTTGAAGTATTTTCTAGGATTCCAAGTCAAACAACTCCAAGAGGGCACCTTCATCAGCCAAACGAAGTACACTCAAGACATTCTAACCAAGTTTGGGATGAAGGATGCCAAACCCATCAAGACACCCATGGGAACTAATGGGCATCTCGACCTCGACACGGGAGGTAAGTCCGTGGATCAAAAGGTGTCGGCGTTTCGAGACAGGGGGGTCCCTAAGCCGACGAGTGAGTGTGCTGCGTGCCCCAGCCCAGATGGGTCGAGCGCGTGGGCGAGCGCGAAGGGGGGAGAGGCGAGGTGGCCGGAGTCGAGTGTGAGAGAGGTGGAAGTCCCGTGGCCTTCGTGTTCGTCCCGCGCCCAGGTCAGGTGCGCTTGCAGTAGGGGGGTTACAAGCGTCCACGCGGGTGAGGGAAGCGAGTGGCCCCAAGAGAGCGCCTGTCCCGTCCTCGGTCCCGCGCGGCCAACCTTCTCTGAGAAGGCCCTGGTCCTCCCTTTGATAGTCGTAAGGAGAGGATCCAGGTGTACAATGGGGGGTGTAGCAGAGTGCTACGTGTCTAGCGGAGGGAGAGCTAGCGCCCTAGGTACATGCCAATGTGGCAGCCGGAGAGATTTGGGCACCCTGCTGGCGTGATGTCGTGGCTGTCGGAGGTGCGGCGGAGCCTGATGGAGGGACAGCTGTTGGAGCGGTCAAGTCCCTGCTGACGTCGTCCTGCTTCCGTAAGAGAGCTGGGGGCCGCCGTCGTCATAAAGCTTGTGGAGCGCCATCATTGCCCCTCTGGCGGAGCTGGCCGGATGAGACGCCAGTCTTGTTCTCCGTGGCCCGAGTCGATTCGGGGTAGGATGATGATGGTGCCTCCTGTTGACGTGGCGGTCTGTGCCCTAGGCAGGGCGACGTGGGGGTTCCTCCGAAGCCGAGGTTGAGTCTGCCTTTCGTGGCCGAGCCCGAGCCTAAGGGGTCGGGCGAGGCGGAAGTCGTTCGACCGAGGCCAGGGCGGAGTCCGAGCCCTGGGGTCGGGCGAAGCGGAGTTTCGTCGTCTTCCGGGTGTTAGCCCGAGTCCGAGTCCTGGGGTCGGGCGGAGCGGAGTTCGCCGTCTTCCGGGTCTTAGCCCGAGTCCGAGCCCTAGGGTCGGGCGGAGCGGAGTTCGCCGTCTTCCGGGTCTTAGCCCGAGTCCGAGCCCTGGGGTCGGGCGGAGCGGAGTTCGCCGTCTTCCGGGTCTTAGCCCGAGTCCGAGCCCTGGGGTCGGGCGGAGCGGAGTTCGCCGTCTTCCGGGTCTTAGCCCGAGTCCGAGCCCTGGGGTCGGGCGGAGCGGAGTTCGCCGTCTTCCGGGTCTTAGCCCGAGTCCGAGCCCTGGGGTCGGGCGGAGCGGAGTTCGCCGTCTTCCGGGTCTTAGCCCGAGTCCGAGCCCTGGGGTCGGGCGGATCGGAGTTCGCCGCGGCGCCTTTGGCAAGGCCTGGCTGCCTGACAGACTGGCCAGTGGAGCGGTGGAGTGACGGCGGTCACTTCGGCTCTGCCGGGGGCGCGTGTCAGGATAAAGGTGTCAGGCCACCTTTGCGTTAAATGCCCCTGCAATTTGGTCAGTCGGTGTGGCGATTTAGTCAAGGTTGCTTCTGAGCGAAGCCAAGGCCTTGGGCGAGCCGGTGATGTGTCCGCCATAAAAAGGGGGCCTCGGGCGAGACGGAAGTCTCTCGAGGTCGGCTGCCCTTGGCCGAGGCTAGGCTCGGGTGAAGCGTGATCGAGTCACTCGTGTGGACTGATCCCTGACTTAATCGTACCCATCAGGCCTTTGCAGCTTTATGCTGATGGGGGTTACCAGCTGAGAATTAGGCGTCTTGAGGGTACCCCTAATTATGGTCCCCGACAGTAGCCCCCGAGCCTCGAAGGGAGTGTTAGCACTCGCTTGGAGGCTTTTTGCCGCACTTTTTTGCAAGGGGACCAGCCTTTCTCGGTTGCATTTCGTTCCGGTGGGTGCGCGCGAGCGCACCCGCCGGGTGTAGCCCCCGAGGCCTCGGAGGAGTGGTTACACTCCTTCGAGGTCTTAATACTTCGCTTAACGCTTCGGCTGGTCTGGTCGTTCCCTCATGCGAACTGGCCGTAGCCCGGGTGTACGGTCGGGGCCCAAGCTCTCGGGCTGGTATGTTGACGCTGTCAACGATCTGGCCGGAGCCGGTTTTTGCGAGAGCAGCCCCCGAGCCTCTGCACAGGGCGAGAGGACGATCAGGGACAGACTCGACTTTTTACATACGCCCCTACGTCGCCTTTCCGCAAGGAGGAGGGGGGGAGTGCGCCATGTTACCCTCGATGGGCACCGAACATGGTGTCTCCGGCGAGCTGCAAGCGGGTAATCCGAGTGGACGCCCGTGCCCCGTTCGTTGGCGGTCGGCTAGGGGCCCAGAGGCACGCCCAAAAGTACCTGCGGGTGATTTGCCGGACCCGGTCCCCTGGCGACGGGGTCCGAGGGCTCGATGCCTCCCTCCGATGGGATTCCGTTACAAGATCGTTCCCGCTGGTCTCGGAAATGTCCTAGGGTACCTCGGGAGCGCAGCCCGAGCCTTGGTTATGTATCGAACGTACCCCTGGTCATCCCTCGCTTGGTGTCTGAGGCGACTGTGAACCCTTCGGGGGCCAGCCTTCGAACCCCTGATCAGTAATGGGCGCGGAGCCCGGGTAGCCTGAGGCGGCCATGGAGCCCTTCGGGGGGCTGGCCTTCGAACCCCTGACCAGTAGTGGGTGTCGGGCCCACGCGATCTGAGGCGACTGTTGAACCCTTCGGAGGGCCAGCCTTCGAACCCCTGATCAGTAATGGAGGGCTCGGAGCCCGGTTCCTTCGCGGAGAAGGATCCCTTTCGGGGTATCCCCCTTTCCCGGTCCCTGTTGCAAGAGATAGAGAAAGAGGAAAACGGAAAAGGATACGAAATCGGATGACGTGGCGTACCTTTTCTGACGCGGTCATTACGGCGAAGGTGAAGCGTCGCGCGCTCCTCCTGCCAGTGGCGCCGCGTGTCCCGCCGCGGAGTTAATGCGACGGGGCGAGTGGTTGGCGGGGCGGCCGTTGCGCGCGTGCGATCCGTTCGAGGAACGGGTCACGGGTGCACCGTCTCCACGCCGTGAGAGGAGGCTCTCTTTGCTTCGGTCGCTTTGACCGACGCGCCAGGCTGGCGCTGTTGGGTCGCCTCGAGTCGCGGCATAGGCTCTGCAACCGAAGAGGCGCGATGGTGGCACGAGTGGCGGTGCGGTTGCTTGCATGCAGCAACTGGCGCGCCGGTTGCTCGACGCGTGGGCCTGGGTTCCCAAGCTGGCGTGTCAGAAGTCGGAGAAGCGCGTCCACCTGGCGCGGTTGCATGCCGCCTGCATGGTTGCCCGCCCCTTCTGCCCGTTGGTCTGGGCGAAAATGGGGGGTCGCTTGTAACCGCTGGACGGTCGTGCGCACCACGCGCGGCGGTTTGGCTTCTTCTGCCCTGAGCCGGCTTGCATGACATGCGGGACCCAGCCCCCGAGTCGCAGGGGAGGGCCTTGGAGCGTGTTGGAGAAGACTCAGCCCGCGGCGTCTGGGGGCGCACGTAGGGAGAGTTGTCTTTAAAAGGAGGGAGACTCCTTTCGGAAGGCAACCATGTCTTCTTCCTCCCTTATGCGTCGTGTCTTTCCATCTTCCAAGCCCCCGGATGGGGGGTATCCGCCGCCTTTCCGCCTCCTCGTTGGAGGAACGCAACCCCAAGGGAGTTGGTACCTCTCAGCCATCGTTCGGCTTCAAGGATTTTCATCGTGCAGCCCGGTCGCACCCCTTCACCGGCGGTCACCCGGGATGGTGACCTCCGGCTTGATGGTGGGGGAAAGCGAGCCGGGCTGCGGCCTCTGCCCCTTCCTCAGCCTCAAGGATTTTCATCACCAAGGCTGGGGAGGGGAAAGTGCCGAGTTGGGGTCGGCCCCTGCGTGGGCGGTGGCCCGCTCCTTCACTCAGTGATGGGGGGAGAAGCGGGCATTGCCCGTGGCGTCCGGCAGCTGCAGCGTGCCCGGTCTTCAGCCACGGGTGGCTTCGGGGCCGCTCGCGGCGCCGGCGTCCGCCACGGCAGCTGGAAGAGGTTCTTCCGCTGGCGCGGCGGCCGGGACCGGCCACGGGCTGACCTCCAACTTCTCGGCCTTCTGCCCGTCCTTGCCTCACAAGTTTTGGCATGGGCGGGGGTCCCCTGGCAGCGGCATCGACCCTGAGGTCAGTGCTGCCGCTGTTCGGCCCCCCGGAGCAGAAGTCGTCGTTGTCGCCACTGCCGGAGCAGATTACGGCGCGCCGTTCGCCGGCCCTCCGTTGCTCCGCAGACCTTCCCCCTCGGAGTGGGGTCGTTCATGCCTGTGGAGGGGGAACCGGAGTTCCGTTTGTAATGGCATTTCGAATGCCAGTGTTCTTCGTTCATTGCGGCTGTCGGGGCCTGAACGTGTATGTAATTTCGGCACGGAGCCGTGTTTTTTTCCTCATTTTCGAGCACTAAGTCTTGCCTGTCGATCATCTGAACCGCTTTACCAAGCATGAGTCGCCCCGTGTCAAGGTGACGGGTGAGGTATCCGTATCCCGGAGGCGTAGGAATCCCTCGGCCCGTTCGGCCTTGTTGTCTGGGGCTCCTCTAGCTTAGTTAAAGAGACCCCTCGGCTGCCCTTCGGTGGACCGAGGCCAGGAGTAGTGATATCAGTATGAACAGAGGCGGAGTTGGCTCGAGAATGGGAACCTGGTTGGCCGGAGCCTAGCCGTGTTGTCCGTCAGCGGAGCCGACGCCGAGGTCGATCAGTCGAGGCCTCGGGTCGGGCTGGCGCCCTTGGAAGCCGGTTGACCGAGGCCCCAGGGGTAACCGGTTGAGCCGCCTGCTCAGGCCGGATTCCCGGAGGAGTCCCTGGACCGCGTCGCCGCCCGAGGCTGGGTCGGGCTTTGCTGAAGACGTCGTCGATGCCGAGGGTGCCACGGCTCCCTTCAGCGTGAAGACCCGAGCCTGCAGGATCAGATCGTCTTGTAGCGTGTGCTTTCTGCGGCCGCCGAGGCCAGAAGAACACACCCTCGCCGCGCTTGCGAAGCTGCGTCTTTTTTCCTCTTGTTTCGAGCATCTAGACTCTGTCGGTAACAGGGACGCTTGTGTGAGCGAGAGTTGCATTTCGCGGAAGGGACGAGTGAGGTATCCGTATCCCAGAGGCGTGGGAATCCCTCGGCTCGGTCGGCCTTGCCGCTTACGCGTACTTTCACCCGTCCATGAGGCCCTGTCCCCGACTTAGTCGAGAAAGCTTGAAGGACTGCTTCGGCAGGAGAGCTTCCGAACGTGATGAGTGAGGTATCCGTATCCCGGAGGCGTAGGAGTCCCTCGGCTCGGTCAGCCTTGGCTACTTACGTGTACCTCGTCGTTTCCAGGGTCCGCTTTCCGAAGTAGTCAAGAAGCACGAAAGAAATCCTGCTAAAAAGAGATCCTTTTTCGAGGAAAAATTCGACGCAGAGGGGGTCTCCCCCCTTTTAGCCCCCGAGGGAGGGTCGGGCTTTGCCGAGGCTGGGCCGACCCTTCCTTGACGACTAAACTTTGCGTAGGTGCGAGGTATATGAACAACTTGAAAACATCTTAAGGGTAGAAGCGACGTAGCTGTTTGATGTTCCAAGCGTTGCCGTAGATCTCGCCTTGATTGTTGGCCAGCTTGTATGTTCCGGGCTTCAGAACTTTGGCGATGACGAATGGCCCTTCCCAGGGGGGCGTGAGCTTGTGCCTCCCTCGGGCGTCTTGCCGCAGCCGAAGCACCAGGTCGCCCACCTGGAGTTCTCGGGACCGGACCCCTCGGGCGTGGTAGCGTCGCAGGGACTGTTGGTACCGCGCCGAGTGTAGTAAGGCCCTGTCCCGCGCTTCCTCCAGCTGGTCCAGCGATTCCTCTCGGCTAGCTTGGTTGCTTTGTTCGGTGTAGGCCCTCGCCCTCGGGGAGCCGTATTCCAGGTCAGTGGGCAAGATAGCTTCAGCCCCGTAGACCAGGAAAAACGGCGTGAAGCCCGTGGCACGACTCGGTGTCGTCCTTAGGCTCCAGACCACCGAGGGGAGTTCCTTCATCCATCGCTTGCCGAACTTGTTGAGGCCGTTGTAGATCCGAGGCTTGAGCCCTTGTAGAATCATGCCGTTGGCACGCTCTACTTGCCCATTCGACATGGGATGAGCCACGGCGGCCCAGTCCACCCGGATATGGTGATCCTCGCAAAAATCCAAGAATTTTTTGCCGGTGAACTGGGTGCCGTTGTCGGTGATGATGGAGTTCGGGACCCCGAAGCGATGGATGATGTTGGTGAAGAATGCCACCGCCTGCTCGGACCCGATGCTGTTCAGAGGTCGGACCTCGATCCACTTGGAGAATTTGTCGATGGCGACCAGCAGGTGCGTGTAGCCCCCAGGCGCCTTCTGCAAGGGACCGACGAGGTCCAGACCCCATACAGCGAAGGGCCAGGTGATGGGTATCGTCTGCAGAGCCTGAGCGGGCAGGTGCGTCCGCTTCGCATAGAATTGGCACCCTTCGCAGGTGCGGACAATTCTAGTGGCGTCAGCCACCGCCGTTGGCCAGTAGAAGCCTTGCCGGAAAGCATTTCCGACAAGGGCTCGGGGCGCTGCGTGGTGGCCGCAAGCCCCCGAGTGTACTTCTTGCAGCAGTTCCCGACCTTCGGCGATGGAGATGCATCGCTGGAGGATGCCCGAGGGGCTGCGATGGTAGAGCTCCTCTTCGTCGCCCATCAAGACGAATGACTTGGCGCGTCGCGCTACCCGCCGAGCCTCGACTTGGTCGAGGGGTAGCTCTCCTCGACGGAGATATTGCAGGTACGGGGCCCGCCAATCTTGATCTGGTGTGGCCCCGCTCTGCCCTTCCTCGACGTTCAGTGCCTCGCCCTCGGGGGCCGAGGGTGCCTCGGGCTGAGCCGAGGGTACCTTGGGCTGGGCCGAGGGTACCTCGGGCTGAGCCGAGGGTGCCTCGGGCTCGGGCGTGTCGTCGAGCTTGACGGAGGGTTGATGCAGATCCCGGGAGAAGACGTTCGGGGGGACTGTCGTTCGCCCCGAGGCTATCTTAGCCAGCTCGTCTGCGGTTTCGTTGTAGCGCCGAGCGATGTGGTTGAGCTCGAGCCCGAAGAACTTGTCTTCCAGGCGTCGAACCTCGTCGCAGTAGGCCTCCATCTTCGGGTCGCGGCAGTGGGAGTTCTTCATGACTTGGTCGATGACGAGCTGCGAATCACCGCGGGCGTCGAGGCGTCTGACCCCTAGCTCGATGGCGATCCGCAATCCGTTGACCAGAGCTTCGTACTCGGCCACATTGTTGGACGCCGGGAAGTGGAGGCGCAGCACGTAGCGCAAGTGCTTTCCGAGGGGCGAGATGAAGAGCAGGCCCGCGCCGGCCCCCGTCTTCATCAGCGACCCGTCGAAAAACATGGTCCAGAGCTCCGGTTGGATCGGAGTCGTCGGCAGCTGGGTGTCGACCCATTCGGCCACGAAATCCGCCAACACTTGGGACTTGATGGCCTTCCGAGGGGCGAACGAGATCGTTTCGCCCATGATTTCCACCGCCCACTTCGCGATCCTGCCCGAGGCCTCTCGGCACTGGATGATCTCCCCCAGGGGGAAGGATGACACCACAGTTACCGGATGAGACTCGAAGTAGTGTCGCAGCTTCCGCCTTGTCAGGATCACAGCATACAGCAGCTTTTGAACTTGTGGGTAGCGGATCTTAGTCTCGGACAGCACCTCGCTGATGAAGTAGACCGGCCTCTGAATGGGCAATGTATGCCCTTCCTCTTGCCTTTCGACCACAATCGCGGCGCTGACCACCTGAGTGGTCGCGGCGACATAGACCAAGAGGGCTTCTCCGTCCGCCGGCGGCACCAAGACAGGCGCCTTTGTAAGGAGCGCCTTCAGGTTGCCGAGGGCTTCCTCGGCCTCAGGGGTCCAAGCGAAACACTCGGCCTTCCTTAAGAGGCGGTACAGAGGCAGACCTCTTTCGCCGAGGCGCGAGATGAAGCGGCTCAGGGCCGCGAGGCATCCCATGACCCTCTGTACCCCTTTTAAGTCCTTGATGGGTCCCATGTTGGTGATGGCCGCAATCTTCTCCGGGTTGGCTTCGATGCCTCGCTCGGAGACGATGAACCCTAGGAGCATGCCTCGGGGCACCCCGAAGACACACTTCTCAGGATTAAGCTTGACTCCTTTCGCCTTGAGACACCGGAATGTCACTTCAAGGTCGGAGAGGAGGTCGGAAGCCTTCCGTGTCTTGACTACGATGTCATCGACGTAGGCCTCGACTGTGCGACCGATGTGTTCGCCGAACACATGGTTCATGCACCGCTGGTACGTCGCGCCCGCATTCCTCAAACCGAACGGCATGGTGACATAGCAGTACATGCCGAACGGCGTGATGAAAGAAGTCGCGAGCTGGTCGGACTCTTTCATCCGGATCTGGTGATACCCTGAGTAGGCATCGAGGAAGGACAGGGTTTCGCACCCAGCGGTGGAATCCACGATCTGGTCGATGCGAGGCAGAGGGTAGGGAACCTTCGGACATGCTTTGTTGAGACCGGTGTAGTCTACACACATCCGCCATTTCCCCCCTTTCTTCCTCACAAGCACAGGGTTGGCAAGCCACTCGGGATGGAATACCTCTTTGATGAACCCCGCTGCCATTAGCTTGTGGATCTCTTCACCAATCACTCTGCGCTTCTCCTCGTCGAATCGGCGCAGAGGCTGCCTGACGGGTCGGGCTCTGGCCCGAATATCCAGCGAGTGCTCGGCGACATCCCTCGGTATGCCGGGCATGTCCGAGGGACTCCACGCAAAGACGTCGGCGTTTGCGCGGAGAAAGTCGACGAGCACTGCTTCTTATTTGGGGTCGAGCCCGGAACCGATCCGGATCTGCTTGGTGGTGTCGCCACTGGGGTCGAGGGGGACGGCCTTGACCGTCTCCGCTGGCTCAAAGTTGCCGGCATGGCGCTTCACGTCTGGTACCTCCTTGGAGAGGTTCTCCAGGTCGGCAATGAGGGCCTCGGACTCGGCAAGGGCCTCGGCGTACTCCACGCATTCCACGTCGCATTCGAACGCGTGTTTGTACGTGGGGCCGACGGTGATGACCCCGTTGGGGCCCGGCATCTTGAGCTTCAGGTAGGTGTAGTTGGGGATGGCCATGAACTTCGCGTAGCATGGCCTCCCTAGCACGGCGTGGTAGGTTCCTCGGAACCCGACCACCTCGAACGTCAGGGTCTCCCTTCGGAAGTTGGAGGGCGTCCCGAAGTAGACGGGGAGGTCGAGTCGCCCGAGGGGCTGGACGCGCTTCCCAGGGATGATCCCGTGGAAGGGCGCAGCGCCTGCTCGGACGGAGGACGGATCGACGCGCAGGAGCTTGAGGGTCTCGGCGTAGATGATGTTGAGGCAGCTGCCCCCATCCATCAGGACCTTGGTGAGCCTGACATCGCCGACAACGGGGTCGACGACGAGCGGGTATTTCCCCGGGCTCGGCACATGGTCGGGGTGGTCGGCCTGGTCGAAGGTGATGGGCTTGTCGGACCAGTCTAGGTAGACTGGCGCCGCCACCTTCACCGAGCAGACCTCCCGGCGCTCTTGCTTGCGGTGCCGAGCCGAGGTATTCGCCGCATGCCCTCCATAGATCATGAAGCAGTCGCGGACTTCGGGGAACTCTCCTGCTGGGTGATCTTCGTTCTTGTCGTCGTCGCGGGCCCTGCCACCCTCGGCGGGTGGCCCGGCCCTGTGGAAGTGACGCCGAAGCATAACGCACTCCTCGAGGGTGTGCTTGACGGGCCCCTGATGGTAGGGGCATGGCTCCTTGAGCACCTCCGGGGGGCTTCCGAGGGTTCTTATACTCGGCGGCGGCGACAAGGTCCGCGTCAGCGGCATCGCGTTTCGATTGCGACTTCTTCTTGCCTTTCTTCTTGGCGCCGCACGGAGCAGACGCCTCGGGAGCTTCTTCCGATGGGCGGCCCTGGGGCTGCTTGTCTTTTCGGAAGATAGCCTCGACCGCCTCCTGGCCAGAGGCGAACTTGGTGGCGATGTCCATCAGCTCGCTTGCCCTGGTGGGGGTCTTGCGACCCAGCTTGCTCACCAGGTCGCGGCAAGTGGTGCCGGCGAGGAACGCGCCGATGACATCCGAGTCGGTGATGTTGGGCAGCTCGGTGCGCTGCTTCGAGAATCGCCGGATGTAGTCCCGGAGCGACTCCCCCGGCTGCTGCCGGCAGCTTCGAAGGTCCCAGGAATTCCCGGGGCGCACATATGTGCCCTGGAAATTGCCAGCGAAGGCTTGGACCAAATCGTCCCAGTTGGAGATCTGCCCCGGAGGCAGGTGCTCCAACCAGGCGCGAGCAGTGTCGAAGAGGAACAGGGGGAGGTTACGGATGATGAGGTTGTCGTCGTCCGTTCCACCCAGTTGGCAGGCAAGGCGGTAGTCCGCGAGCCACAGTTCCGGCCTCGTTTCCCCCGAGTACTTTGTGATAGTAGTCGGGGGTCGGAACCGGGTCGGGAATGGCGCCCGTCGGATGGCCCGACTGAAGGCCTGCGGACCGGGTGGTTCGGGCGAGGGACTCCGATCCTCCCCGCTGTCGTAGCGCCCCCCACGCCTGGGGTGGTAGCCTCGGCGCACCCTTTCGTCGAGGTGAGCTCGACGGTCGCGTCGATGGTGCTCGTTGCCGAGGTGGCCCGGGGCCGCAGGCGCGGTGTTGCGCGTGCGCCCGGTGTAGACCGAGGCTTCCCGCATGAATCGGGAAGTCGCGGCATGAGGCTCCGAGGGATATCCTTGCCTTCGGGATGCAGTGCTCTCGGGCCGCCGGGCCGCAGCGCCTTCCAGGAGATTCTTGAGTTCTCCCTGGATTCGCCGACCCTCGGTGGTTGACGGCTCCGGCATCGCGCGGATGAGCATTGCTGCGGTTGCCAGGTTCTGACCGACCCCGCTGAATGCGGGCGGCGGCCTGATCCTGACATCGTTGGCGCCGCGGTGCTGGAGACCTTGGGGCAGGTGACGCATTTCTCCGGCCAGGGGTTGGCCCACCCATGCCTGTCCGACGTCCCGACAGATCGGCTCAAGCGCTCCTGTTCCCTCGTTGAGCCTGGCCTGCGCCTCGCGGACTTGCTCGAGTTGTGGGTCGTAACCCCCCGCCGGAGCGGGGACCACAGCTAGCTCCCGTGGGATGTCGGCGCGAGGCACCGGCCTAGGGAGATCACCGTCCTCCGGCATGCCAAGATGGTTGCCTTCGGAGGGATCCCCTAGCTCGATGTGGAAACATTCGCGGCTTGGGCCGCAGCTCTCGTTGCCAAGGCTGCGGCTTCCATCAGAACAGTCGGATAGGCAGTAGTCACATGCGGTCATGAAGTCCCGCACGGCACTGGGGTTGCCAAGTCCGGAGAAATCCCAACCTATGCTGGGATCGTCATCTTCCTCGGACCCAGAGGGCCCGTAGGTCGAGACGTCCGTCAGCCGGTCCCAAGGCGACCGCACACGGAACCTCAGTGGGGTTGCACTCGCCTCAATGAGAGCGCCCGCCAAAACGAGGTCGTTTGGCGGGTTGAGGCCGAGTCGAAATGACGCAAGATGGGAGTTAGTCGGTACCTTTTGGTCGACGAGGAGCGACGTAGTCACATCGGGGACTGGTTGCACCGTCGTCTCTGGTTCGAGGGCGACGTCCTGCAGGCTTTCCGCGAGCGCGCCGGCGTCGTCTTCTTGCTCGGGGTCAGCGTGTCGCGGGGGGACGGCGCTTGCCTCCGTCTTGAACGCGAGGCCGACGTCCGGCGTGCCTTCCGTCGGGGCGTCGGGGGCGTCGATTCGCTCGACGGCCGATGAAGCGCGGCCTCCCGCCTGGCCTTGACGGCCCCGCCTCCTCCTCCGTTGGCGGGGGAGAGAACGGAGCGAGCCCGAATGTTGCTCTTCCACCACGCGGGGAAGACGTCGTCGATTCCGCCGCCGGCGGGCGGGCTGTCGGCCGCCATTGTCGTAGTCGCGCGGCGGTGGAAGAAGTATCATGTCGTAGCTGCCGTCGAAGGACATGAACTCAAGAGTCCTGAAACGAAGCACCGTCTCGGGCCGGAGAGGTTGCTGGAGACTGCCCATCTGGAGCTTGACGGGGAGCTGTTCGTCAGCACGCAGCGTGCCCCTACCTGGCGCGCCAACTGTCGGCGTTTCGAGACAGGGGGGTCCCTAAGCCGACAAGTGAGTGTGCTGCGTGCCCCAGCCCAGATGGGTCGAGCGCGTGGGCGAGCGCGAAGGGGGGAGAGGCGAGGTGGCCGGAGTCGAGTGTGAGAGAGGTGGAAGTCCCGTGGCCTTCGTGTTCGTCCCGCGCCCAGGTCAGGTGCGCTTGCAGTAGGGGGGTTACAAGCGTCCACGCGGGTGAGGGAAGCGAGTGGCCCCAAGAGAGCGCCTGTCCCGTCCTCGGTCCCGCGCGGCCAACCTTCTCTGAGAAGGCCCTGGTCCTCCCTTTTATAGTCGTAAGGAGAGGATCCAGGTGTACAATGGGGGGTGTAGCAGAGTGCTACGTGTCTAGCGGAGGGAGAGCTAGCGCCCTAGGTACATGCCAATGTGGCAGCCGGAGAGATTTGGGCACCCTGCTGGCGTGATGTCGTGGCTGTCGGAGGTGCGGCGGAGCCTGATGGAGGGACAGCTGTTGGAGCGGTCAAGTCCCTGCTGACGTCGTCCTGCTTCCGTAAGAGAGCTGGGGGCCGCCGTCGTCATAAAGCTTGTGGAGCGCCATCATTGCCCCTCTGGCGGAGCTGGCCGGATGAGACACCGGTCTTGTTCTCCGTGGCCCGAGTCGATTCGGGGTAGGATGATGATGGTGCCTCCTGTTGACGTGGCGGTCTGTGCCCTAGTGAAAGGGAAATGTGCCCTTGGGCCATTTCTAAGTATTTTGGTGATTGAGTGCCAACACATGTGTTTAATTATGAATTTGTGTACATGGATGAACAAGGTGCAAATCATGAGATAAAGGTATGTTTCTAAGCCTTAGTACATTGGTTTTGTGGACTAACATATTTGTCTAAGTGTTAGAAACAGGAAGAGAGAAGAGGAGAAATGACTTGGCTGTGTGCAGCCAAGTCCCAGCTCGGTCTGGAGCACCGGACTGTCCGGTGTGCACCGGACAGTGTCCGGTGCGCCAGGCCAACTCGAATCGAACTGGCCGCTCTCGGGTTTTTGGCCGGCGGCGTACGGCTAAAATTCACCGGACTGTCCGGTGTGCACCGGACTGTCCGGTGAGCCAACGGTCGGCCAGGGCCAACGGTCGGCCGCGCAATCCGCGCGGGACACGTGGCCGAGCCAACGGTCGAAAGACGGCACCGGACTGTCCGGTGTGCACCGGACTGTCCGGTGCGCCAACGGCTCGCAGATCTACGGCAGTCTTCCAACGGTCGAAAGCGCCCTAAAAGGAAACAGATCGGGCACCGGACAGTGTCCGGTGTGCACCGGACTGTCCGGTGCCCCCGACGACAGAAGGCAACGATGGCCTTCCAGAATTGCTCTCAACGGCTCCTAGCTGCCTTGGGGCTATAAAAGGAGCCCCTAGGCGCATGGAGGAGATACACAAGCAACTCTTGAGCATTCTTGATCATCCACACAAGTTCTTTGCGCATTCGTTTGTGATTCTAAGCGATTCGAGCTCTGTTCTATTGTGAACTCTGAGATAGTCATTCGAGCTCGAGTCTTGGCCGTGTGTGTGCGCTTTTGGTGTGGATTTGTGTGTGTTGCTTCCCTCCCTTACTCTGTGCTTTCTTTGTGATCATACTTGTAAGGGCAAGAGACTCCAATTTGTGGAGATTCCTTGCAAAAGGGATAGTGAAAGGAACAACAAAACAACGTGGTATTCAAGTGGGTCTTTGGACCGCTTGAGAGGGGTTGATTGCAACCCTCGTCCGTTGGGACGCCACAACGTGGAAGTAGGCAAGCATTGGCTTGGCCGAACCACGGGATAAACCACCGTGTCACCTCTGTCTTGATCTCTTGTGGTATTGTGTTTTGTTGAGACTTCACCTTAGCCACTTGGCAATACTCGTGCTAACACTTAACAAGTTTGTGGCTTAAGTTTGAAGTTTTTACAGGATCACCTATTCACCCCCCCCCTCTAGGTGCTCTCAATTGGTATCGGAGCCGTTCTATTCACAAAGGGACTAACCGCCCGAATAGATGGATCCTAAGGGGAAGGGTATAGTGATCAACGACAAAGAGAAGGAGACCTTCGTCAACGAGCCGAAGGACGACAAGCCTACCGACTCCGGCTCGGGTCAAAGACGAAAGGATGGGAAGAAGAAGAAGACCAGGCGCATTAAGGAGATCATCTACTACGACAGCGACGAGTCTACTTCTTCCCAAAAGGATGAGGACCACAACGACTACGAGAGGAGAAAACCGGTTAATTCGAACTTTTCCTTTGATTACTCTCGTATTCCGCAAAGTTCACATTCTCATTTGCTCTCCATTCCACTTGGCAAGCCCCCACACTTTGATGGAGAGGACTACGGATTTTGGAGTCACAAAATGCGTAGTCACCTATTCTCTCTCCATCCTAGTATATGGGAGATTGTAGAGAGTGGAATGCACTTTGATAGTTCGGATAGTCCCATGTTCATTAATGAACAAATTCATAAAAATGCACAAGCTACTACTGTTCTTCTAGCTTCCTTGTGCAGGGATGAATACCATAAGGTGAGCGGCTTGGACAACGCCAAGCAAATCTGGGACACCCTCAAGATTTCTCATGAGGGGAACGACGTCACCTTACTCACCAAGATGGAGTTGGTGGAGGGCGAGCTTGGACGGTTCGCGATGATAAGGGGCGAGGAGCCAACGCAAACGTACAACCGGCTCAAGACCCTTATCAACAAGATAAGAAGCTACGGGAGCACGCGATGGACGGACCACGACGTCGTCCGCCTAATGCTCAGGTCCTTTACCGTACTTGATCCTCATCTCGTGAACAATATTCGTGAGAATCCCAGGTACACGATGATGACGCCCGAGGAAGTGCTTGGAAAATTCGTGAGCGGGCGGATGATGATCAAGGAGGCAAGATACGTCGACGACGCGTTGAACGGACCACTCCACGAGCCTCAACCCATTGCTCTAAAGGCAACGAGGAGCAAGGAGTCGCTACCTAGCAAGGTGGCGCAAGTTGAGGCGGCGGGCCTTAATGATGAAGAGATGGCTCTCATCATTAAGAGATTCAAGACGGTGCTTAAAGGTCACAAGGGACAACCAAGCAAGACCAAAGCCAAGGGGAAGCGCTCTTGCTTCAAATGCGGTAAGCTTGGTCATTTCATTGCTAACTGTCCCGATAATGAAAGTGACCAGGAAAAGGGGAACAAAAGAGAGAAGAAGAAGCAATACAAGAAGGCAAAAGGCGAGGCGCATCTAGGAAAGGAGTGGGACTCGGATTGCTCCTCCTCCGACTCCGACAACGAAGGACTCGCCGCCACTGCCTTCAACAAATCGGCTCTCTTCCCCAACGAGCGTCTCACTTGCCTTATGGCAAGGGAGAAGAAGGTGAGTATTCAAGACTCCACTTATGCTTCATCTAGTGATAGTGAGTCTAGTGATGATGACATAGATTATTCTTGCTTGTTCAAGGGCTTAGATAGATCTAAGATAGAGAAAATCAATGAATTAATTAATGCATTGAATGAAAAGGATAGGCTTTTAGAAAAGCAAGAAGATTTATTGTATGATGAACATGATAAATTTGTAGAGGCACAAAAATCATATGCTTTAGAAGTGAAAAGAAATGAAATGCTTTCTAGTGAAATATCTTCCTGTCATGAAACCATTTCTACCTTAAGAAGTGTTAATATTGATTTAAGTGCTAAACTAGAAGTAGCTAGTAAATCAAATTCTTGTGTTGAACATGTTGAAATTTGTACTAGGTGTAAGGATTTTGATGTTAATGCTTGTAGTGAACACCTAGTTCTAATTTCCAAATTAAATGATGAAGTGGCTAGTCTTAATGCCCAACTTAAGACTAGCAAGAATGAAGTTGATAAAATAAAATTTGCAAGGGATGCCTACACGGTTGGTAGACACCCCTCAATTAAGGATGGGCTTGGCTTCAAGAGGGAAGCCAAGAACTTAACAAGCCATAAGGCTCCCGTCTTCGTCAAGGAGAAAGGGAAGGCCCCTATGGCTAATAGTGCTAAAAAGAACCATGCTTTTATGTATTATGATAGGAGACATGCTAGAAATGCTTATAATCATTTTGATTCACATGTTTATGATTCTCATGCAATGTTTGCTTCTAGTTCTTCTTATAATCATGGTAGAGATATGTGTAGGAGAAATGTTGTACATATGCCTAGGAGATATATTGCTCATGTACCTAGAAAGAATGTTATTCATGCTCCTAGGAAAGTAGTGAATGAACCTTCTACCATTTATTATGCTTGTAATGCTCCCTTTGCTATTTGTAGAAAGGGTAAGAAGGTAGTTGCTAGAAAATTAGGGGCTAGATGCAAGGGAGATAAATCTTGCATTTGGGTCCCTAAAGACATTTGTGCTAACCTTGCAGGACCCAACATGAGTTGGGTACCTAAGACCCAAGCCTAAATTTGCCTTGCAGGTTTATGCATCCGGGGGTTCAAGCTGGATTATCGACAGCGGATGCACAAACCATATGACGGGGGAGAAGAAGATGTTCACCTCCTACGTCAAGAATAAGGATTCCCAAGATTCAATTATATTCGGTGATGGGAATCAAGGCAAGGTAAAAGGGTTAGGTAAAATTGCAATTTCTAATGAGCATTCTATTTCAAATGTATTCTTAGTGGAGAGTCTTGGATATAATTTGCTATCTGTTAGTCAATTATGTCAAATGGGATATAATTGTTTATTTACAAATGTAGATGTGTCTGTCTTTAGAAGATGTGATGGTTCACTAGCTTTTAAGGGTGTACTAGACGGCAAGCTTTATTTAGTTGATTTTGCAAAAGAAGAGGCCGGTCTAGATGCATGCTTAATGGCTAAGACTTGCATGGGCTGGCTGTGGCATCGCCGCTTAGCACATGTGGGGATGAAGAACCTCCACAAGCTTCTAAAGGGAGAACACGTGATAGGTCTAACCAATGTTTATTTCGAAAAAGATAGACCTTGTGCAGCTTGTCAGGCAGGTAAACAAGTTGGAGGAACACATCACAGCAAGAATGTGATGACCACTTCAAGACCTCTGGAGCTGCTGCATATGGACCTCTTCGGACCCGTCGCCTATCTAAGCATAGGAGGAAGTAAGTATGGTTTAGTTATTGTTGATGACTTTTCCCGCTTCACTTGGGTGTTCTTTTTGCAGGATAAGTCTGAAACCCAAGGGACCCTCAAGCGCTTCCTCAGGAGAGCTCAAAATGAGTTTGAGCTCAAGGTGAAGAAGATAAGGAGCGACAACGGGTCCGAGTTCAAGAACCTTCAAGTGGAGGAGTTTCTTGAGGAGGAAGGGATCAAGCACGAGTTCTCCGCTCCCTACACACCACAGCAAAATGGTGTGGTAGAGAGGAAGAACAGGACGCTAATCGATATGGCGAGGACGATGCTTGGAGAGTTCAAGACCCCCGAGTGCTTTTGGTCGGAAGCCGTGAACACGGCTTGCCACGCCATCAACAGGGTCTACCTTCATCGACTCCTCAAGAAGACGTCATATGAGCTACTAACCGGTAACAAACCCAATGTATCGTACTTTCGTGTTTTTGGGAGCAAGTGCTACATTCTAGTGAAGAAGGGTAGAAATTCTAAGTTTGCTCCCAAAGCTGTAGAAGGGTTTTTATTAGGTTATGATTCAAATACAAAGGCGTATAGAGTCTTCAACAAATCATCGGGTTTGGTTGAAGTCTCTAGCGACGTTGTATTTGATGAGACTAATGGCTCTCCAAGAGAGCAAGTTGTTGATTGTGATGATGTAGATGAAGAAGATGTTCCGTCGGCTGCTATACGAACCATGGCGATTGGAGACGTTCGGCCACAGGAACAGGATGAACGTAATCAACCTTCTTCCTCAACGACGGTGCATCCCCCAACTCAAGACGATGAACAGGTTCATCAAAAGGAGGCGTGTGATCAAGGAGGAGCACAAGACGATCAAGTGATGGAGGAAGAAGCGCAACCGGCACCTCCAACCCAAGTTCGAGCGATGATTCAAAGGGATCATCCCGTCGACCAAATTTTGGGTGACATTAGCAAGGGAGTAACTACTCGATCTCGATTAGTTAATTTTTGTGAGCATTACTCTTTTGTCTCCTCTATTGAGCCTTTCAGGGTAGAGGAGGCCTTGCTAGATCCGGATTGGGTGTTGGCCATGCAGGAGGAACTCAATAACTTCAAGCGCAACGAAGTTTGGACACTGGTGCCTCGTCCCAAGCAAAATGTTGTGGGAACCAAGTGGGTGTTCCGCAACAAACAGGACGAGCACGGGGTGGTGACGAGGAACAAGGCTCGACTTGTGGCAAAAGGTTATGCCCAAGTCGCAGGTTTGGACTTTGAGGAGACTTTTGCTCCTGTGGCTAGGCTAGAGTCCATTCGTATCTTGCTAGCATATGCCGCTCACCATTCTTTCAGGTTGTACCAAATGGATGTGAAGAGCGCGTTCCTCAACGGGCCAATAAAGGAGGAGGTGTACGTGGAGCAACCCCCTGGCTTCGAGGATGAGCGGTACCCCGACCACGTGTGTAAGCTCTCTAAGGCGCTCTATGGACTTAAACAAGCCCCAAGAGCATGGTATGAATGCCTTAGAGATTTCTTACTTGCTAATGCTTTCAAGGTTGGGAAAGCCGATCCAACTCTTTTTACAAAGACATGTGATGGTGATTTGTTTGTATGCCAAATTTATGTCGATGACATAATATTTGGTTCTACTAATCAAAAGTCTTGTGAAGAGTTTAGCAGGGTGATGACGCAGAAATTCGAGATGTCGATGATGGGCGAGTTGAACTACTTCCTTGGGTTCCAAGTGAAGCAACTCAAGGACGGCACCTTCATCTCCCAAACAAAGTACACGCAAGATCTGCTGAAGCGGTTTGGGATGAAGGACGCCAAGCCCGCAAAGACTCCGATGGGAACCGACGGACACACCGACCTCAACAAAGGAGGTAAGTCCGTTGATCAAAAAGCATACCGGTCAATGATAGGATCTCTACTTTATTTATGTGCTAGTAGACCGGATATTATGCTTAGCGTATGCATGTGTGCTAGATTTCAATCCGATCCTAAGGAGTGTCACTTGGTGGCGGTGAAGCGAATTCTTAGATATTTAGTCGCTACGCCCTGCTTCGGAATCTGGTATCCAAAGGGGTCTAACTTTGACTTGATTGGGTACTCAGATTCCGACTATGCTGGATGTAAGGTCGATAGGAAGAGTACATCAGGGACGTGCCAATTCTTAGGAAGGTCCCTGGTGTCATGGAATTCTAAGAAACAAACATCCGTTGCCCTATCCACCGCTGAGGCCGAGTACGTTGCCGCAGGTCAGTGTTGCGCGCAACTACTATGGATGAGGCAAACCCTCAGGGACTTTGGCTACAATCTGAGCAAAGTCCCACTCCTATGTGATAATGAGAGTGCTATCCGAATAGCGGAAAATCCTGTTGAGCACAGCCGCACAAAGCACATAGACATCCGGCATCACTTTTTGAGAGACCACCAGCAAAAGGGAGATATCGAAGTGTTTTATGTTAGCACCGAAAACCAGCTAGCCGATATCTTCACCAAGCCTTTAGATGAGAAGACCTTTTGCAGGCTGCGTAGTGAGCTAAATGTCTTAGATTCGCGGAACTTGGATTGAAATATAGCATACATGTATTCATGCTTTTGATCATGTTCCCTTCTGCATATTGTTGCTTATTATGGTGCTCAAGTTGTACAAACACTCCCTGGACCTCACAAGTCCGTTGCAAAGTGATGCACATGTCTAGGGGGAGATGTGTTACAACTTGACCCTTTGAGACTAACCATATGTTTGAGTTTGCTTGTGTTAGTCACAAAGGAGAATTGAAAGGGAAAAGGTGGACTTGGACCATGAAAGACTTCCACTGCACTCCGATGAGGGGTAACTTCTTTCAAGTCCATCTCATGAACTCTTATTGCCATTTGCTCTTAATTGAAGATTTTGGTGAGGCAATGGGGTTCAAGGGCCAAAATTGATCCCGTTTTGGTGTTTGATGCCAAAGGGGGAGAAAATAAAGGCCAAAGCAATAAATGGATCAGCTACCACTTGAGAGATTTTGAAAATATTAGAATAGAGAGTTTTTGATTTGTCAAAATTCTTAAGTTGTCTCTCTTGTCAAAAGTTGGCTTCTTGTGGGGAGAAGCATTGATTATGGGAAAAAGGGGGAGTTTTTGAAATCCTTGATCAATATCTTTTTGAATGACTCTCTTTATGCTTAAACATGTGTGTTTAACTTAGAGATAGAGATTTGTGTTTGATTTGCAAAAACAAACCAAGTGGTGGCAAAGGATGATCCATATATGCCAAAATTGAATAACACTTAAATTTATGTTATTTGAATTGAGTTTGCACTTGTTCTAGTGGCTTTATGTTGTGTTGGCATAAATCACCAAAAAGGGGGAGATTGAAAGGGAAATGTGCCCTTGGGCCATTTCTAAGTATTTTGGTGATTGAGTGCCAACACATGTGTTTAATTATGAATTTGTGTACATGGATGAACAAGGTGCAAATCATGAGATAAAGGTATGTTTCTAAGCCTTAGTACATTGGTTTTGTGGACTAACATATTTGTCTAAGTGTTAGAAACAGGAAGAGAGAAGAGGAGAAATGACTTGGCTGTGTGCAGCCAAGTCCCAGCTCGGTCTGGAGCACCGGACTGTCCGGTGTGCACCGGACAGTGTCCGGTGCGCCAGGCCAACTCGAATCGAACTGGCCGCTCTCGGGTTTTTGGCCGGCGGCGTACGGCTAAAATTCACCGGACTGTCCGGTGTGCACCGGACTGTCCGGTGAGCCAACGGTCGGCCAGGGCCAACGGTCGGCCGCGCAATCCGCGCGGGACACGTGGCCGAGCCAACGGTCGAAAGACGGCACCGGACTGTCCGGTGTGCACCGGACTGTCCGGTGCGCCAACGGCTCGCAGATCTACGGCAGTCTTCCAACGGTCGAAAGCGCCCTAAAAGGAAACAGATCGGGCACCGGACAGTGTCCGGTGTGCACCGGACTGTCCGGTGCCCCCGACGACAGAAGGCAACGATGGCCTTCCAGAATTGCTCTCAACGGCTCCTAGCTGCCTTGGGGCTATAAAAGGAGCCCCTAGGCGCATGGAGGAGATACACAAGCAACTCTTGAGCATTCTTGATCATCCACACAAGTTCTTTGCGCATTCGTTTGTGATTCTAAGCGATTCGAGCTCTGTTCTATTGTGAACTCTGAGATAGTCATTCGAGCTCGAGTCTTGGCCGTGTGTGTGCGCTTTTGGTGTGGATTTGTGTGTGTTGCTTCCCTCCCTTACTCTGTGCTTTCTTTGTGATCATACTTGTAAGGGCAAGAGACTCCAATTTGTGGAGATTCCTTGCAAAAGGGATAGTGAAAGGAACAACAAAACAACGTGGTATTCAAGTGGGTCTTTGGACCGCTTGAGAGGGGTTGATTGCAACCCTCGTCCGTTGGGACGCCACAACGTGGAAGTAGGCAAGCATTGGCTTGGCCGAACCACGGGATAAACCACCGTGTCACCTCTGTCTTGATCTCTTGTGGTATTGTGTTTTGTTGAGACTTCACCTTAGCCACTTGGCAATACTCGTGCTAACACTTAACAAGTTTGTGGCTTAAGTTTGAAGTTTTTACAGGATCACCTATTCACCCCCCCCTCTAGGTGCTCTCACCTAGGCAGGGCGACGTGGGGGTTCCTCCGAAGCCGAGGTTGAGTCTGCCTTTCGTGGCCGAGCCCGAGCCTAAGGGGTCGGGCGAGGCGGAAGTCGTTCGACCGAGGCCAGGGCGGAGTCCGAGCCCTGGGGTCGGGCGAAGCGGAGTTTCGTCGTCTTCCGGGTGTTAGCCCGAGTCCGAGTCCTGGGGTCGGGCGGAGCGGAGTTCGCCGTCTTCCGGGTCTTAGCCCGAGTCCGAGCCCTGGGGTCGGGCGGAGCGGAGTTCGCCGTCTTCCGGGTCTTAGCCCGAGTCCGAGCCCTGGGGTCGGGCGGAGCGGAGTTCGCCGTCTTCCGGGTCTTAGCCCGAGTCCGAGCCCTGGGGTCGGGCGGAGCGGAGTTCGCCGTCTTCCGGGTCTTAGCCCGAGTCCGAGCCCTGGGGTCGGGCGGATCGGAGTTCGCCGCGGCGCCTTTGGCAAGGCCTGGCTGCCTGACAGACTGGCAAGTGGAGCGGTGGAGTGACGGCGGTCACTTCGGCTCTGCCGGGGGCGCGTGTCAGGATAAAGGTGTCAGGCCACCTTTGCGTTAAATGCCCCTGCAATTTGGTCAGTCGGTGTGGCGATTTAGTCAAGGTTGCTTCTGAGCGAAGCCAAGGCCTTGGGCGAGCCGGTGATGTGTCCGCCATAAAAAGGGGGCCTCGGGCGAGACGGAAGTCTCTCGAGGTCGGCTGCCCTTGGCCGAGGCTAGGCTCGGGTGAAGCGTGATCGAGTCACTCGTGTGGACTGATCCCTGACTTAATCGTACCCATCAGGCCTTTGCAGCTTTATGCTGATGGGGGTTACCAGCTGAGAATTAGGCGTCTTGAGGGTACCCCTAATTATGGTCCCCGACAAAAGGTATACCGGTCGATGATAGGTTCTTTACTCTATTTATGTGCATCTCGACCGGATATTATGCTTTCCGTATGCATGTGTGCAAGATTCCAAGCCGACCCTAAGGAAGCTCACCTTACGGCCGTAAAACGAATCTTGAGATATTTGGCTTATACTCCTAAGTTTGGGCTTTGGTATCCTTGGGGATCCACATTTGATTTGATTGGTTATTCGGATGCCGATTGGGCGGGGTGTAAAATCAATAAGAAGAGCACATCGGGGACTTGCCAGTTCTTGGGAAGATCCTTGGTGTCTTGGGCTTCAAAGAAGCAAAATTCGGTCGCTCTTTCCACCGCCGAAGCCGAGTATATTGCCGCAGGCCATTGTTGCGCGCAATTGCTTTGGATGAGGCAAACCCTGCGGGACTACGGTTACAAATTAACCAAAGTTCCTTTGCTATGTGATAATGAGAGTGCAATCAAAATGGCCGACAATCCCGTCGAGCATAGCCGCACTAAACACATAGCCATTCGGTATCACTTTTTTGAGGGATCACCAACAAAAGGGAGATATCGAGATTTCTTACATTAATACTAAAGATCAATTAGCCGATATCTTTACCAAGCCTCTTGATGAACAATCTTTTAACAAACTTAGGCATGAGCTCAATATTCTTGATTCGCGCAATTTCTTTTGCTAGCTTGCACATATAGCTCATTTTATATACCTTTGATCATGTCTCTTTCATATGCTATGACTAATGTGTTTTCAAGTCTATTTCAAACCAAGTCATAGGTGTATTGAAAGGGAATTGGAGTCTTCGGCGAAGACAAAGGCTTCCACTACGTAACTCATCCTTCGCCGTCGCTCCAAGCAACTCTCCGTTCAAGGGGGAGAAAACTTGAGCACCAAGCAAAAGGACTTCGTCTTTGGTATAATCTTAACTCATTTATTTATGACCAAAGGGGAAGAAAGCACTTCGAGGGCTCTAATGATTCCGTTTTTGGCGATTCATGCCAAAGGGGGAGAAAGTAAGAGCCCAAAGCAAAAGGACCGCACCACCACCAATTTCAAAAACTTAACTTAAGTGTTGAATATTTTCAATTGGTATCCTATTGTGTTCAAAAGGGGGAGAAAGTAGTATTTCAAAATGATACATCAAAACCCTCTTGAACACTAAGAGGAGAATCTCATTTAGGGGGAGTTTTGTTTAGTCAAAGGAAAAGCATTCGAAACAGGGGGAGAAAATTTCAAATCTTGAAAATGCTTCTCAAAATCTTATTCATTTGCCTTTGACTATTTGCAAAAGAACTTTGAAAAGATTTACAAAAGATTTTGCAAAAACAAAACATGTGGTGCAAGCGTGGTCCAAAATGTTAAAAATGAAGAAACAATCCATGCATATCTTGTAAGCATTTATATTGGCTCAATTCCAAGCAACCTTTGCACTTACATTATGCAAACTAGTTCAATTATGCACTTCTACATTTGCTTTGGTTTGTGTTGGCATCAATCACCAAAAAGGGGGAGATTGAAAGGGAATTAGGCTTACACCTAGTTCCTATATAATTTTGGTGGTTGAATTGCCCAACACAAACAATTGGACTGACTAGTTTTGCTCTAGATTATATGTTCTACAGGTGCCAAAGGTTCATCTATAACCATACTAAATCGACTGTCCGAAATACCGTAGATTATTCCGGACAGGAGAAGCTTTTTGGAAAAACAGGCCAAGCGCGGACTGTCCGGGCCCTTGCGGCGGACCGTCCGCGACACAAGGATGTCACTCGGCCAGAACCAATGCAAAAATCGAAGTCTACACTATGGACTGTCCGGAGGAAAAGCAAAGACCGTCCGAGCCCTTGCGCGGACCGTCCGGCCTCTGGCGCGGACCGTCCGGTAGGTGAGAAACCGAAAAACCCGAAGGTGACGGGTTCGGAGAAATGAATTATAGCGGGTTCGCGGACCGTCCGGGCCAGGATCGCGGACCGTCCGCGACTGGGTCTGTCTGACATCTGACAACGCATTAAATGCAATATAGCCGTTGATATAGCCGTTACTGCTGACCGTTGCATTTTCAGCCGTTGATCTACTGGGGCGGACCGTCCGGACCTGGCACGCGGACCGTCCGCGCTCAGCAGAATGGAGCAACGGCTAGGAAGTGGTTGGTGGATATAAATACAACCCCAACCACCTCCATTCACTTCATCCAAGCATTCCAACCTTCAACATTCAATACAAGAGCTAGCATTCCATTCCAAGACACATTCAAAGCCTCCATCTCTCCAAGTTTCACAATTGAGAAAAGAGATCATTAGTGATTAGTGACTTGAGAGAGAAAGTGATCCGTGTGTTATTCGTCGCTCTTGTCGCTTGGCCTTTTTGCAATCGTGCTTTCTTGATTCTTTCATTACGATCAAGCACTCACTTGTAATCGAGGCAAGAGGCACCAATTGTGTGGTGGCCCTTGTGGGAACTTTGTGTTCCAAGTGATTGAGAAGAGAAAGCTCACTCGATCCGTGGGATCGTTTGAGAGAGGGAAGGGTTGAAAGAGACCCGGCCTTTGTGGCCTCCTCAACGGGGAGTAGGTTTGCAAGAACCGAACCTCGGTAAAACAAATCCGCGTGTCACACTCTTCATTTGCTTGCGATTTGTTTTCCACCCTCTCTCGCGGACTCGTTTCTTTATTACTAACGCTAACCCGGCTTGTAGTTGTGTTTATATTTGTAAATTTCAGTTTCGCCCTATTCACCCCCCTCTAGGCGACTTTCAATGGTCTCCACCAGAAATCCAAGAATGTGATCTATGGCAAGGAAACATATGTGGGGTGAGGTGTATGAGCCTCTGGTCAATGATCAATGGCCACACAACCCCCATTTTTGTCGAAAATAGCCATGAACGACCATTTTCAATAATATCGAAGGCTAACACCTACGGATTTTTGACCAAGAAATGGTCTCCACCAGAAATCCAAGAATGTGATCTACGACAAGGAAACATATGTGGGGTGAGGTGTATGAGCCTCTGGTCGACGATCAATGGCCACACAACCCCCATTTTGCCGAAAATAGCCATGAATGACCATTTTCAATAATACCGAAGGCTAACACGTACGAGTTTTTAACCAAGAAATGGTTTCCACCAGAAATCCAAGAATGTAATCTATGGCAAGGAAACATATGTGGGGTGAGGTGTATGAGCGTCTGGTCGATGATCAATGGCCACACAACCCCCATTTTTTATGAAAATAGCCATGAGCGACCTTGAAAATAGCCATGAACGACATTTTCAATAATACCAAATGCTAACACCTACGGATTTTTGACCAAAAATGGTCTCCACCAGAAATCCAAGAATGTGATCTATGGCAAGGAAACATATGTGGGGTGAGGTGTACGAGCCTCTGGTCGATGATCAATGGCCACACAACCCCCATTTTTGTCGAAAATAGCCATGAACGACCATTTTCAATAATACCGAAGCCTAACACCTACGGATTTTTGACCAAGAAATGGTCTCCACCAGAAATCCAAGAATGTGATCTATGGCAAGGAAACATATGTGGGGTGAGGTGTACGAGCCTCTGGTCGATGATCAATGGCCACACAACCCCCATTTTGCCGAAAATAGCCATGAATGACCATTTTCAATAATACCGAAGGCTAACACGTACGAGTTTTTAACCAAGAAATGGTCTCCACCAGAAATCCAAGAATGTGATCTATGGCAAGGAAACATATGTGGGGTGAGGTGTATGAGCGTCTGGTCGATGATCAATGGCCACACAACCCCCATTTTTGTCGAAAATAGCCATGAACGACCATTTTCAATAATACCGAAGGCTAACACCTACGGATTTTTGACCAAGAAATGGTCTCCACCAGAAATCCAAGAATGTGATCTATGGCAAGGAAACATATGTGGGGTGAGGTGTACGAGCCTCTGGTCGATGATCAATGGCCACACAACCCCCATTTTGCCGAAAATAGCCATGAATGACCATTTTCAATAATACCGAAGGCTAACACGTACGAGTTTTTAACCAAGAAATGGTCTCCACCAGAAATCCAAGAATGTGATCTATGGCAAGGAAACATATATGGGGTGAGGTGTATGAGCGTCTGGTCGATGATCAATGGCCACACAACCCCCATTTTTGTCGAAAATAGCCATGAACGACCATTTTCAATAATACCTAAGGCTAACACCTACGGATTTTTGACCAAGAAATGGTCTCCACCAGAAATCCAAGAATGTGATCTATAGCAAGGAAACATATGTGGAGTGAGGTGTACGATCCTCTGGTCGATGATCAATGGCCACACAACCCCCATTTTTGTCGAAAATAGTCATGAATGACCATTTTCAAAAATACCGAAGGCTAACACGTTCGGATTTTTGACCAAGAAATGGTCTCCACCAGAAATCCAAGAATGTGATCTATGGCAAGGAAACATATGTGGGGTGAGGTGTATGAGCGTCTGGTCAATGATCAATGGCCACACAACCCCCATTTTTGTCGAAAATAGCCATGAACGACCATTTTCAATAATACCGAAGGCTAACACCTACGGATTTTTGACCAAGAAATGGTCTCCACCAGAAATCCAAGAATGTGATCTATGTCAAGGAAACATATGTGGGGTGAGGTGTATGAGCCTCTGGTCGTTGATCAATGGCCACACAACCCCCATTTTTTGTCGAAAATAGCCATGAACGACCATTTTCAATAATATCGAAGGCTAACACCTACGGTTTTTTGACCAAGAAATGGTCTCCACCAGAAATCCAAGAATGTGATCTACGACAAGGAAACATATGTGGGGTGAGGTGTATGAGCCTCTGGTCGACGATCAATGGCCACACAACCCCCATTTTGCCGAAAATAGCCACACAACCCCCATTTTTGTCGAAAATAGCCATGAACGACCATTTTCAATAATACCGAAGGCTAACACCTACGGATTTTTGACCAAGAAATGGTCTCCACCAGAAATCCAAGAATGTGATCTATGGCAAGGAAACATATGTGGGGTGAGGTGTATGAGCCTCTGGTCGACGATCAATGTCCACACAACCCTATTTTTTGTCGAAAATAGCCATGAATGACCATTTTCAATGACACTGAAGGCTAACACCTACGGATTTTTGACCAAGAAATGGTCTCCACCAAAAATCCAAGAATGTGATCTATGGCAAGGAAACATATGTGGGGTGAGGTATATGAGCCTCTGGTCGATGATAAATGGCCACACAACCCCCATTTTTTATGAAAATAGCCATGAGCGACCTTGAAAATAGCCATGAGCGACCATTTTCAATAATACTAGAGGCTAACACGTACGGATTTTTGACCAAGAAATGGTCTCCACTAGAAATCCAAGAATGTGATCTATGGCAAGGAAACATATGTGGGGTGAGGTGTATGAGCCTCTGGTCGATGATCAATGGCCACACAACCCCCATTTTTGTTGAAAATAGCCATGAACGACCATTTTTCAATGACACTGAAGGCTAACACCTACGGATTTTTGCCCAAGAAATGGTCTCCACCAAAAATCCAAGAATGTGATCTATGGCAAGGAAACATATGTGTAGTGAGGTGTATGAGCCTCTGGTCGATGATAAATGGCCACACAACCCCCATTTTTTATGAAAATAGCCATGAGCGACCTTGAAAATAGCCATGAGCGACCATTTTCAATAATACTAGAGGCTAACACGTACGGATTTTTGACCAAGAAATGGTCTCCACCAGAAATCCAAGAATGTGATCTATGGCAAGGAAACATATGTGGGGTGAGGTGTATGAGCCTCTGGTCATTTTCAATAATACATTCTTGGGTTGTGTGGCCATTGATCATCGACCAAAGGCTCATACACCTCACCCCACATATGTTTCCTTGCCATAGATCACATTCTTGGATTTCTGGTGGAGACCATTTCTTGGTCAAAAATCCGTACGTGTTAGCCTTCGGTATTTTTGAACATGGTCATTGATGGCTATTTTCGACAAAAATGGGGGTTGTGTGGCCATTGATCATCGACCAGAGGATCGTACACCTCACTCCACATATGTTTCCTTGCCATAGATCACATTCTTGGATTTCTGGTGGAGACCATTTCTTGGTCAAAAATCCGTAGGTCTTAGCCTCTAGTATTATTGAAAATGGTCGTTCATGGCTATTTTCGACAAAAAATGGGGGTTGTGTGGCCATTGATCATCGACCAGACGCTCATACACCTCACCCCACATATGTTTCCTTGCCATAGATCACATTCTTGGATTTCTGGTGGAGACCATTTGTTGGTCTAAAATCCGTAGGTGTTAGCCTCTAGTATTATTGAAAATGGTCGCTCATGGCTATTTTCATAAAAAATGGGGGTTGTGTGGCCATTGATCGTCGACCAGAGGCTCATACACCTCAACCCACATATGTTTCCTTGCCATAGATCACATTCTTGGATTTCTTGCGGAGACCATTTCTTGGTCAAAAATCCGTAGGTGTTAGCCTTCGATATTATTGAAAATGGTCGTTCATGGCTATTTTCGACAAAAATGGGGGTTGTGTGGCCATTGATCATCGACCAGAGGCTCATACACCTCACTCCACATATGTTTCCTTGCCATAGATCACATTCTTGGATTTCTGGTGGAGACCATTTCTTGGTCAAAAATCCGTAGGTGTTAGCCTTCGGTATTATTGAAAATGGTCGTTCATGGCTATTTTCGACAAAAATGGGGGTTGTGTGGCCATTGATCATCGACCAGAGGCTCATACACCTCACCCCACATATGTTTCCTTGCCATAGATCACATTCTTGGATTTCTGGTGGAGACCATTTCTTGGTCAAAAATTCGTAGGTGTTAGCCTCTAGTATTATTGAAAATGGTCGCTCATGGCTATTTTCAAGGTCGCTTATGGCTATTTTCATAAAAAATGGGGGTTGTGTGGCCATTGATCGTCGACCAGAGGCTCATACACCTCACCCCACATATGTTTCCTTGCCATAGATCACATTCTTGGATTTCTGGTGGAGACCATTTCTTGGTCAAAAATCCGTAGGTCTTAGCCTCTAATATTATTGAAAATGGTCGCTCATGGCAATTTTCGGCAAAATGGGGGTTGTGTGGCCATTGATCGTCGACCAGAGGCTCATACACCTCACCCCACATATGTTTCCTTGCCATAGATTACATTCTTGGATTTCTGGTGGAGACCATTTCTTGGTCAAAAATCCGTAGGTGTTAGCCTTCGGTATTATTGAAAATGGTCGTTCATGGCTATTTTCGACAAAAATGGGGGTTGTGTGGCCATTGATCATCGACCAGACGCTACTACACCTCACCCCACATATGTTTCCTTGTCGTAGATCACATTCTTGGATTTCTGGTGGAGACCATTTCTTGGTCAAAAATCCGTAGGTGTTAGCCTTCGATATTATTGAAAATGGTCGTTCATGGCTATTTTTGACAAAAATGGGGGCTGTGTGGCCATTGATCGTCGACCAGAGGCTCATACACCTCACCCCACATATGTTTCCTTGCCATAGATCACATTCTTGGATTTCTGGTGGAGACCATTTCTTGGTCAAAAATCCGTAGGTGTTAGCCTTCTGTATTATTGAAAATGGTCGTTCATGGCTATTTTCGACAAAAATGGGGGTTGTGTGGCCATTGATCATCAACCAGAGGCTCATACACCTCACCCCACATATGTTTCCTTGCCATAGATCACATTCTTGGATTTCTGGTGGAGACCATTTCTTGGTCAAAAATCCGTAGGTGTTAGCCTTCGGTATTATTGTAAATGGTCATTCATGGCTATTTTTGACAAAAATGGGGGTTGTGTGGCCATTGATCGTCGACCTGAGGCTCATACACCTCACCCCACATATGTTTCCTTGCCATAGATTACATTCTTGGATTTCTGGTGGAGACCATTTCTTGGTTAAAAACTCGTACGTGTTAGCCTTCGGTATTATTGAAAATGGTCGTTCATGGCTATTTTCGGCAAAATGGGGGTTGTGTGGCCATTGATCGTCGACCAGAGGCTCATACACCTCACCCCACATATGTTTCCTTGTCGTAGATCACATTCTTGGATTTCTGGTGGAGACCATTTCTTGGTCAAAAATCCGTAGGTGTTAGCCTTCGATATTATTGAAAATGGTCGTTCATGGCTATTTTCGACAAAAATGGGTGTTGTGTGGCCATTGATCGTCGACCAGAGGCTCATACACCTCACCCCACATATGTTTCCTTGCCATAGATCACATTCTTGGATTTCTGGTGGAGACCATTCCTTGGTCAAAATGGTCGCTCATTGCTATTTTCATAAAAAATGGGGGTTGTGTGGCCATTTATCATCGACTAGAGGCTCATACACCTCACCCCACATATGTTTCCTTGCCATAGATTACATTCTTGGATTTCTAGTGGAGACCATTTCTTGGTCAAAAACTCGTACGTGTTAGCCTTCGGTATTATTGAAAATGGTCGTTCATGGCTATTTTCGACAAAAATGGGGGTTGTGTGGCCATTGATCATCGACCAGACGCTACTACACCTCACCCCACATATGTTTCCTTGTCGTATATCACATTCTTGGATTTCTGGTGGAGACCATTTCTTGGTCAAAAATCCGTAGGTGTTAGCCTTCGATATTATTGAAAATGGTCGTTCATGGCTATTTTTGACAAAAATGGGGGCTGTGTGGCCATTGATCGTCGACCAGAGGCTCATACACCTCACCCCACATATGTTTCCTTGCCATAGATCACATTCTTGGATTTCTGGTGGAGACCATTTCTTGGTCAAAAATCCGTAGGTGTTAGCCTTCTGTATTATTGAAAATGGTCGTTCATGGCTATTTTCGACAAAAATGGGGGTTGTGTGGCCATTGATCATCAACCAGAGGCTCATACACCTCACCCCACATATGTTTCCTTGCCATAGATCACATTCTTGGATTTCTGGTGGAGACCATTTCTTGGTCAAAAATCCGTAGGTGTTAGCCTTCGGTATTATTGTAAATGGTCATTCATGGCTATTTTTGACAAAAATGGGGGTTGTGTGGCCATTGATCGTCGACCTGAGGCTCATACACCTCACCCCACATATGTTTCCTTGCCATAGATTACATTCTTGGATTTCTGGTGGAGACCATTTCTTGGTTAAAAACTCGTACGTGTTAGCCTTCGGTATTATTGAAAATGGTCGTTCATGGCTATTTTCGGCAAAATGGGGGTTGTGTGGCCATTGATCGTCGACCAGAGGCTCATACACCTCACCCCACATATGTTTCCTTGTCGTAGATCACATTCTTGGATTTCTGGTGGAGACCATTTCTTGGTCAAAAATCCGTAGGTGTTAGCCTTCGATATTATTGAAAATGGTCGTTCATGGCTATTTTCGACAAAAATGGGTGTTGTGTGGCCATTGATCGTCGACCAGAGGCTCATACACCTCACCCCACATATGTTTCCTTGCCATAGATCACATTCTTGGATTTCTGGTGGAGACCATTTCTTGGTCAAAATGGTCGCTCATGGCTATTTTCATAAAAAATGGGGGTTGTGTGGCCATTTATCATCGACTAGAGGCTCATACACCTCACCCCACATATGTTTCCTTGCCATAGATTACATTCTTGGATTTCTAGTGGAGACCATTTCTTGGTCAAAAACTCGTACGTGTTAGCCTTCGGTATTATTGAAAATGGTCGTTCATGGCTATTTTCGACAAAAATGGGGGTTGTGTGGCCATTGATCATCGACCAGAGGCTCGTACAGCTCACCCCACATATGTTTCCTTGCCATAGATCACATTCTTGGATTTCTGGTGGAGACCATTTCTTGGTCAAAAATCCTTAGGTGTTAGCCTCTAGTATTATTGAAAATGGTCGCTCATGGCTATTTTCAAGGTCGCTCATGGCTATTTTCATAAAAAATGGGGGTTGTGTGGCCATTTATCATCGACTAGAGGCTCATAAACCTCACCCCACATATGTTTCCTTGCCATAGATCACATTCTTGGATTTCTGGTGGAGACCATTTCTTGGTCAAAAATCCGTAGGTGTTAGCCTTCGGTATTATTGAAAATGGTCGTTCATGGCTATTTTCGACAAAAATGGGGGTTGTGTGGCCATTGATCATCGACTAGAGGCTCATACACCTCACCCCACATATGTTTCCTTGCCATAGATCACATTCTTGGATTTCTGGTGGAGACCATTTCTTGGTCAAAAATCCGTAGGTCTTAGCCTCTAATATTATTGAAAATGGTCGCTCATGGCTATTTTCATAAAAAAAATGGGGGTTGTGTGGCCATTTATCATCGACTAGAGGCTCATAAATCTCACCCCACATATGTTTCCTTGCCATAGATCACATTCTTGGATTTATGGTGGAGACCATTTCTTGGTCAAAAATCCGTAGGTGTTAGCCTTCGATATTATTGAAAATGGTCGTTCATGGCTATTTTCGGCAAAATGGGGGTTGTGTGGCCATTGATCATCGACCAGAGGCTCATACACCTCTGGTGGAGACCAATTCTTGGTCAAAAATCTGTAGGTGTTAGCCTTCGGTATTATTGAAAATGGTCGTTCATGGCTATTTTCGACAAAAATGGGGGTTGTGTGGCCATTGATCATCGACCAGAGGCTCGTATACCTCACCCCACATATGTTTCCTTGCCATAGATCACATTCTTGGATTTCTGGTGGAGACCATTTCTTGGGCAAAAATCCGTAGGTCTTAGCCTCTAGTATTATTGAAAATGGTCGTTCATGGCTATTTTCGACAAAAATGGGGGTTGTGTGGCCATTGATCATCGACCAGAGGCTCATACACCTCACCCCACATATGTTTCCTTGCCATAGATCACATTCTTGGATTTCTGGTGGTGACCATTTCTTGGTCAAAAATCCGTAGGTGTTAGCCTTCGGTATTATTGAAAATGGTCGTTCATGGCTATTTTCGACAAAAATGGGTGTTGTGTGGCCATTGATCATCGACCAGAGGCTCATACACCTCACCCCACATATGTTTCCTTGCCATAGATCACATTCTTGGATTTTTGGTGGAGACCATTTCTTGGTTAAAAACTCGTAGGTGTTAGCCTTCGGTATTATTGAAAATGGTCATTCATGGCTATTTTCGGCAAAATGGGGGTTGTGTGGCCATTTATCATTGACCAGAGGCTCATACACCTCACCCCACATATGTTTCCTTGCCATAGATCACATTCTTGGATTTCTGGTGGAGACCATTTCTTGGTCAAAAATCCGTAGGTGTTAGCCTTCGATATTATTGAAAATGGTCGTTCATGGCTATTTTTGACAAAAATGGGGGTTGTGTGGCCATTGATCGTCGACCAGAGGCTCATACACCTCACCCCACATATGTTTCCTTGCCATAGATCACATTCTTGGATTTCTGGTGGAGACCATTTCTTGGTCAAAAATCCGTAGGTCTTAGCCTCTAGTATTATTGAAAATGGTCGCTCATGGCTATTTTCATAAAAAATGGGGGTTGTGTGGCCATTGATCATCGACCAGAGGCTCATACACCTCTGGTGGAGACCAATTCTTGGTCAAAAATCTGTAGGTGTTAGCCTTCGGTATTATTGAAAATGGTCGTTCATGGCTATTTTCATAAAAAATGGGGGTTGTGTGGCCATTTATCATCGACTAGAGGCTCGTACACCTCACCCCACATATGTTTCCTTGCCATAGATCACATTCTTGGATTTCTGGTGGAGACCATTTCTTGGTTAAAAACTCGTACGTGTTAGCCTTCGGTATTATTGAAAATGGTCGCTCATGGCTATTTTCATAAAAAATGGGGGTTGTGTGGCCATTGATCATCGACCAGACGCTCATACACCTCACCCCACATATGTTTCCTTGCCATAGATCACATTCTTGGATTTCTAGTGGAGACCATTTCTTGGTCAAAAATCCATAGGTGTTAGCCTTCGGTATTATTGTAAATGGTCATTCATGGCTATTTTTGACAAAAATGGGGGTTGTGTGGCCATTGATCGTCGACCTGAGGCTCATACACCTCACCCCACATATGTTTCCTTGCCATAGATTACATTCTTGGATTTCTGGTGGAGACCATTTCTTGGTTAAAAACTCGTACGTGTTAGCCTTCGGTATTATTGAAAATGGTCGTTCATGGCTATTTTCGGCAAAATGGGGGTTGTGTGGCCATTGATCGTCGACCAGAGGCTCATACACCTCACCCCACATATGTTTCCTTGTCGTAGATCACATTCTTGGATTTCTGGTGGAGACCATTTCTTGGTCAAAAATCCGTAGGTGTTAGCCTTCGATATTATTGAAAATGGTCGTTCATGGCTATTTTCGACAAAAATGGGTGTTGTGTGGCCATTGATCGTCGACCAGAGGCTCATACACCTCACCCCACATATGTTTCCTTGCCATAGATCACATTCTTGGATTTCTGGTGGAGACCATTTCTTGGTCAAAATGGTCGCTCATGGCTATTTTCATAAAAAATGGGGGTTGTGTGGCCATTTATCATCGACTAGAGGCTCATACACCTCACCCCACATATGTTTCCTTGCCATAGATTACATTCTTGGATTTCTAGTGGAGACCATTTCTTGGTCAAAAACTCGTACGTGTTAGCCTTCGGTATTATTGAAAATGGTCGTTCATGGCTATTTTCGACAAAAATGGGGGTTGTGTGGCCATTGATCATCGACCAGAGGCTCGTACAGCTCACCCCACATATGTTTCCTTGCCATAGATCACATTCTTGGATTTCTGGTGGAGACCATTTCTTGGTCAAAAATCCTTAGGTGTTAGCCTCTAGTATTATTGAAAATGGTCGCTCATGGCTATTTTCAAGGTCGCTCATGGCTATTTTCATAAAAAATGGGGGTTGTGTGGCCATTTATCATCGACTAGAGGCTCATAAACCTCACCCCACATATGTTTCCTTGCCATAGATCACATTCTTGGATTTCTGGTGGAGACCATTTCTTGGTCAAAAATCCGTAGGTGTTAGCCTTCGGTATTATTGAAAATGGTCGTTCATGGCTATTTTCGACAAAAATGGGGGTTGTGTGGCCATTGATCATCGACTAGAGGCTCATACACCTCACCCCACATATGTTTCCTTGCCATAGATCACATTCTTGGATTTCTGGTGGAGACCATTTCTTGGTCAAAAATCCGTAGGTCTTAGCCTCTAATATTATTGAAAATGGTCGCTCATGGCTATTTTCATAAAAAAATGGGGGTTGTGTGGCCATTTATCATCGACTAGAGGCTCATAAATCTCACCCCACATATGTTTCCTTGCCATAGATCACATTCTTGGATTTATGGTGGAGACCATTTCTTGGTCAAAAATCCGTAGGTGTTAGCCTTCGATATTATTGAAAATGGTCGTTCATGGCTATTTTCGGCAAAATGGGGGTTGTGTGGCCATTGATCGTCGACCAGAGGCTCATACACCTCTGGTGGAGACCAATTCTTGGTCAAAAATCTGTAGGTGTTAGCCTTCGGTATTATTGAAAATGGTCGTTCATGGCTATTTTCGACAAAAATGGGGGTTGTGTGGCCATTGATCATCGACCAGAGGCTCGTATACCTCACCCCACATATGTTTCCTTGCCATAGATCACATTCTTGGATTTCTGGTGGAGACCATTTCTTGGGCAAAAATCCGTAGGTCTTAGCCTCTAGTATTATTGAAAATGGTCGTTCATGGCTATTTTCGACAAAAATGGGGGTTGTGTGGCCATTGATCATCGACCAGAGGCTCATACACCTCACCCCACATATGTTTCCTTGCCATAGATCACATTCTTGGATTTCTGGTGGTGACCATTTCTTGGTCAAAAATCCGTAGGTGTTAGCCTTCGGTATTATTGAAAATGGTCGTTCATGGCTATTTTCGACAAAAATGGGTGTTGTGTGGCCATTGATCATCGACCAGAGGCTCATACACCTCACCCCACATATGTTTCCTTGCCATAGATCACATTCTTGGATTTTTGGTGGAGACCATTTCTTGGTTAAAAACTCGTAGGTGTTAGCCTTCGGTATTATTGAAAATGGTCATTCATGGCTATTTTCGGCAAAATGGGGGTTGTGTGGCCATTTATCATTGACCAGAGGCTCATACACCTCACCCCACATATGTTTCCTTGCCATAGATCACATTCTTGGATTTCTGGTGGAGACCATTTCTTGGTCAAAAATCCGTAGGTGTTAGCCTTCGATATTATTGAAAATGGTCGTTCATGGCTATTTTTGACAAAAATGGGGGTTGTGTGGCCATTGATCGTCGACCAGAGGCTCATACACCTCACCCCACATATGTTTCCTTGCCATAGATCACATTCTTGGATTTCTGGTGGAGACCATTTCTTGGTCAAAAATCCGTAGGTCTTAGCCTCTAGTATTATTGAAAATGGTCGCTCATGGCTATTTTCATAAAAAATGGGGGTTGTGTGGCCATTGATCATCGACCAGAGGCTCATACACCTCTGGTGGAGACCAATTCTTGGTCAAAAATCTGTAGGTGTTAGCCTTCGGTATTATTGAAAATGGTCGTTCATGGCTATTTTCATAAAAAATGGGGGTTGTGTGGCCATTTATCATCGACTAGAGGCTCGTACACCTCACCCCACATATGTTTCCTTGCCATAGATCACATTCTTGGATTTCTGGTGGAGACCATTTCTTGGTTAAAAACTCGTACGTGTTAGCCTTCGGTATTATTGAAAATGGTCGCTCATGGCTATTTTCATAAAAAATGGGGGTTGTGTGGCCATTGATCATCGACCAGACGCTCATACACCTCACCCCACATATGTTTCCTTGCCATAGATCACATTCTTGGATTTCTAGTGGAGACCATTTCTTGGTCAAAAATCCATAGGTGTTAGCCTTCGGTATTATTGTAAATGGTCATTCATGGCTATTTTCGACAAAAATGGGGGTTGTGTGGCCATTGATCATCGACCAGAGGCTCATACACCTCACCCCACATATGTTTCCTTGCCATAGATCACATTCTTGGATTTCTGGTGGAGACCATTTCTTGGTCAAAAATCCGTAGGTCTTAGCCTCTAGTATTATTGAAAATGGTCGCTCATGGCTATTTTCAAGGTCGCTCATGGCTATTTTCATAAAAAATGGGGGTTGTGTGGCCATTGATCATCGACCATAGGCTCATACACCTCACCCCACATATGTTTCCTTGCCATAGATCACATGCTTGGATTTCTGGTGGAGACCATTTCTTGGTCAAAAATCCGTAGGTGTTAGCCTCTAGTATTATTGAAAATGGTCGTTCATGGCTATTTTCGGCAAAATGGGGGTTGTGTGGCCATTGATCATCGACCAGACGCTCATACGCCTCACCCAACATATGTTTCCTTGCCATAGATCACATTCTTGGATTTCTGGTGGAGACCATTTCTTGGTCAAAAATCCGTAGGTGTTAGCCTTCGGAATTTTTGAAAATGGTCATTCATGGCTATTTTCGACAAAAATGGGGGTTGTGGCCATTGATCATCGACCAGAGGATCGTACACCTCACTCCACATATGTTTCCTTGCCATAGATATTTTCGACAAAAATGGGGGTTGTGTGGCCATTGATCATCGACCAGAGGCTCATACACCTCACCCCACATATGTTTCCTTGCCATAGATTACATTCTTGGAATTCTGGTGGAAACCATTTCTTGGTTAAAAATCCGTACGTGTTAGCTTTCGGTATTATTGAAAATGGTCATTCATGGCTATTTTCGACAAAAATGGGGGTTGTGAGGCCATTGATCATCGACCACCCCCATTTTTGTCGAAAATAGCCATGAACGACCATTTTCAATAATATCGAAGGCTAACACCTACGGATTTTTGACCAAGAAATGGTCTCCACCAGAGGCTCGTACACCTCACCCCACATATGTTTCCTTGCCATAGATCACATTCTTGGATTTCTGGTGGAAACCATTTCTTGGTTAAAAACTCGTACGTGTTAGCCTTCGGTATTATTGAAAATGGTCATTCATGGCTATTTTCGGCAAAATGGGGGTTGTGTGGCCATTGATCGTCGACCAGAGGCTCGTACACTTCAACCCACATATGTTTTCTTGCCATAGATCACATTCTTAAATTTCTGGTGGAGACCATTTCTTGGTTTAAAATCCGTACGTGTTAGCCTTCGGTATTATTGTAAATGGTCATTCATGGCTATTTTCGACAAAAATGGGGGTGGTCGATGATCAATGGCCACACACCCCCCATTTTTGTCGAAAATAGCCATGAATGACCATTTTCAATAATACCGAAGGCTAACACATACGAGTTTTTAACCAAGAAATGGTTTCCACCAGAAATCCAAGAATGTAATCTATGGCAAGGAAACATATGTGGGGTGAGGTGTATGAGCCTCTGGTCGATGATCAATGGCCACACAACCCCCATTTTTGTCGAAAATAGCCATGAATGACCATTTTCAATAATACCGAAGGCTAACACGTACGGATTTTTGCCCAAGAAATGGTCTCCACCAGAAATCCAAGAATGTGATCTATGGCAAGGAAACATATGTGGGGTGAGGTGTATGAGCCTCTGGTCGATGATCAATGGCCACACAACCCCCATTTTTGTCGAAAATAGCCATGAACGACCATTTTCAAAAATACCAAAGGCTAACACGTACGGATTTTTGACCAAGAAATGGTCTCCACCAGAAATCCAAGAATGTGATCTATGGCAAGGAAACATATGTGGGGTGAGGTGTATGAGCGTCTGGTCGATGATCAATGGCCACAAAACCCCCATTTTTGTCGAAAATAGCCATGAACGACCATTTTCAATAATACCGAAGGCTAACACCTACGGATTTTTGACCAAGAAATGGTCTCCACCAGAAATCCAAGAATGTGATCTATGGCAAGGAAACAAATGTGGGGTGAGGTGTACGAGCCTCTGGTCGATGATCAATGGCCACACAACCCCCATTTTGCCGAAAATAGCCATGAATGACCATTTTCAATAATACCGAAGGCTAACACGTACGAGTTTTTGACCAAGAAATGGTCTCCACCAGAAATCCAAGAATGTGATCTACGACAAGGAAACATATGTGGGGTGAGGTGTATGAGCCTCTGGTCGACGATCAATTGCCACACAACCCCCATTTTGCCGAAAATAGCCATGAATCACCATTTTCAATAATACCGAAGGCTAAGACCTACGGATTTTTGACCAAGAAATGGTCTCCACCAGAAATCCAAGAATGTGATCTATGGCAAGGAAACATATGTGGGGTGAGGTGTATGAGCCTCTTGTCGATGATCAATGGCCACACAACCCCCATTTTTGTCGAAAATAGCCATGAATGACCATTTACAATAATACCGAAGGCTAACACCTACGGATTTTTGACCAAGAAATGGTCTCCACCAGAAATCTAAGAATGTGATCTATGGCAAGGAAACATATTTGGGTGAGGTGTATGAGCGTCTGGTCGATGATCAATGGCCACACAACCCCCATTTTTGTCGAAAATAGCCATGAACGACCATTTTCAATAATATCGAAGGCTAACACCTACGGATTTTTGACCAAGAAATGGTCTCCACCAGAGGCTCGTACACCTCACCCCACATATGTTTCCTTGCCATAGATCACATTCTTGGATTTCTGGTGGAAACCATTTCTTGGTTAAAAACTCGTACGTGTTAGCCTTCGGTATTATTGAAAATGGTCATTCATGGCTATTTTCGGCAAAATGGGGGTTGTGTGGCCATTGATCGTCGACCAGAGGCTCGTACACTTCAACCCACATATGTTTTCTTGCCATAGATCACATTCTTGGATTTCTGGTGGAGACCATTTCTTGGTCTAAAATCCGTACGTGTTAGCCTTCGGTATTATTGTAAATGGTCATTCATGGCTATTTTCGACAAAAATGGGGGTGGTCGATGATCAATGGCCACACAACCCCCATTTTTGTCGAAAATAGCCATGAATGACCATTTTCAATAATACCGAAGGCTAACACATACGAGTTTTTAACCAAGAAATGGTTTCCACCAGAAATCCAAGAATGTAATCTATGGCAAGGAAACATATGTGGGGTGAGGTGTATGAGCCTCTGGTCGATGATCAATGGCCACACAACCCCCATTTTTGTCGAAAATAGCCATGAATGACCATTTTCAATAATACCGAAGGCTAACACGTACGGATTTTTGCCCAAGAAATGGTCTCCACCAGAAATCCAAGAATGTGATCTATGGCAAGGAAACATATGTGGGGTGAGGTGTATGAGCCTCTGGTCGATGATCAATGGCCACACAACCCCCATTTTTGTCGAAAATAGCCATGAACGACCATTTTCAAAAATACCAAAGGCGTACGGAATTTTGACCAAGAAATGGTCTCCACCAGAAATCCAAGAATGTGATCTATGGCAAGGAAACATATGTGGGGTGAGGTGTATGAGCGTCTGGTCGATGATCAATGGCCACACAACCCCCATTTTTGTCGAAAATAGCCATGAACGACCATTTTCAATAATACCGAAGGCTAACACCTACGGATTTTTGACCAAGAAATGGTCTCCACCAGAAATCCAAGAATGTGATCTATGGCAAGGAAACATATGCGGGGTGAGGTGTACGAGCCTCTGGTCGATGATCAATGGCCAGACAACCCCCATTTTGCCGAAAATAGCCATGAATGACCATTTTCAATAATACCGAAGGCTAACACGTACGAGTTTTTGACCAAGAAATGGTCTCCACCAGAAATCCAAGAATGTGATCTACGACAAGGAAACATATGTGGGGTGAGGTGTATGAGCCTCTGGTCGACGATCAATGGCCACACAACCCCCATTTTGCCGAAAATAGCCATGAATGACCATTTTCAATAATACCAAAGGCTAAGACCTACGGATTTTTGACCAAGAAATGGTCTCCACCAGAAATCCAAGAATGTGATCTATGGCAAGGAAACATATGTGGGGTGAGGTGTATGAGCCTCTTGTCGATGATCAATGGCCACACAACCCCCATTTTTGTCGAAAATAGCCATGAATGACCATTTACAATAATACCGAAGGCTAACACCTACGGATTTTTGACCAAGAAATGGTCTCCACCAGAAATCCAAGAATGTGATCTATGGCAAGGAAACATATGTGGGGTGAGGTGTATGAGCGTCTGGTCGATGATCAATGGCCACACAACCCCCATTTTTGTCGAAAATACCCATGAATGACCATTTTCAATAATATCGAAGGCTAACACCTACGGATTTTTGACCAAGAAATGGTCTCCACAACCCCCATTTTTGTCGAAAATAGCCATGAACGACCATTTTCAATAATACCGAAGGCTAACACGTACGAGTTTTTGACCAAGAAATGGTCTCCACCAGAAATCCAAGAATGTGATCTATGGCAAGGAAACATATGTGGGGTGAGGTTTATGAGCCTCTAGTCGATGATAAATGGCCACACAACCCCCATTTTTTATGAAAATAGCCATGAGCGACCTTGAAAATAGCCATGAGCGACCATTTTCAATAATACTAGAGGCTAACACCTACGGATTTTAGACCAAGAAATGGTCTCCACCAGAAATCCAAGAATGTGATCTATGGCAAGGAAACATATGTGGGTGTCGAAAATAGCCATGAACGACCATTTTCAATAATACCGAAGGCTAACACCTACGGATTTTTGACCAAGAAATGGTCTCCACCAGAAATCCAAGAATGTAATCTATGGCAAGGAAACATATGTGGGGTGAGGTTTATGAGCCTCTAGTCGATGATCAATGGCCACACAACCCCCATTTTTGTCGAAAATAGCCATGAACGACCATTTTCAATAATACTAGAGGCTAAGACCTACGGATTTTTGACCAAGAAATGGTCTCCACCAGAAATCCAAGAATGTGATCTATGGCAAAGAAACATATGTGGGGTGAGGTGTATGAGCCTCTAGTCGATGATCAATGGACACACAACCCCCATTTTTGTCGAAAATAGCCATGAATGACCATTTTCAAAAATACCAAAGGCTAACACATACGGATTTTTGACCAAGAATTGGTCTCCACCAGAAATCCAAGAATGTGATCTATGGCAAGGAAACATATGTGGGGTGAGGTGTATGAGTGTCTGGTCGATGATCAATGGCCACACAACCCCCATTTTGCCGAAAATAGCCATGAACGACCATTTTCAATAATACTAGAGGCTAACACCTACGGATTTTTGACCAAGAAATGGTCTCCACCAGAAATCCAAGAATGTGATCTATGGCAAGGAAACATATGTGGGGTGAGGTGTATGAGCCTATGGTCGATGATCAATGGCCACACAACCCCCATTTTTTTATGAAAATAGCCATGAGCGACCATTTTTAATAATACTAGAGGCTAAGACCTACGGATTTTTGACCAAGAAATGGTCTCCACCAGAAATCCAAGAATGTGATCTATGGCAAGGAAACATATGTGGGGTGAGGTGTATGAGCCTCTGGTCGATGATCAATGGCCACACAACCCCCATTTTTGTCGAAAATAGCCATGAATGACCATTTACAATAATACCGAAGGCTAACACCTACGGATTTTTGACCAAGAAATGGTCTCCACCAGAAATCCAAGAATGTGATCTATGGCAAGGAAACATATGTGGGGTGAGGTGTATGAGCGTCTGGTCGATGATCAATGGCCACACAACCCCCATTTTTTATGAAAATAGCCATGAGCGACCATTTTCAATAATACCGATGGCTAACACGTACGAGTTTTTAACCAAGAAATGGTCTCCACCAAAAATCCAAGAATGTGATCTATGGCAAGGAAACATATGTGGGGTGAGGTGTACGAGCCTCTAGTCGATGATAGATGGCCACACAACCCCCATTTTTTATGAAAATAGCCATGAACGACCATTTTCAATAATACCGAAGGCTAACACCTACAGATTTTTGACCAAGAATTGGTCTCCACCAGAGGTGTATGAGCCTCTAGTCGATGATCAATGGCCACACAACCCCCATTTTTTATGAAAATAGCCATGAGCGACCATTTTCAATAATACTAGAGGCTAAGACCTACGGATTTTTGACCAAGAAATGGTCTCCACCAGAAATCCAAGAATGTGATCTATGGCAAGGAAACATATGTGGGGTGAGGTGTATGAGCCTCTGGTCGATGATCAATGGCCACACAACCCCCATTTTTGTCGAAAATAGCCATAAACGACCATTTTCAATGACACTGAAGGCTAACACCTACGGATTTTTGACCAAGAAATGGTCTCCACCAGAAATCCAAGAATGTGATCTATGGCAAGGAAACATATGTGGGGTGAGGTGTATGAGCCTCTGGTCGATGATCAATGGCCACACAACCCCCATTTTTGTCGAAAATAGCCATGAACGACCATTTTCAATAATACTAGAGGCTAAGACCTACGGATTTTTGACCAAGAAATGGTCTCCACCAGAAATCCAAGAATGTGATCTATGGCAAGGAAACATATGTGGAGTGAGGTGTACGATCCTCTGGTCGATGATCAATGGCCACACAACCCCCATTTTTGTCGAAAATAGCCATGAATGACCATTTTCAAAAATACCGAAGGCTAACACGTTCGGATTTTTGACCAAGAAATGGTCTCCACCAGAAATCCAAAAATGTGATCTATGGCAAGGAAACATATGTGGGGTGAGGTGTATGAGCGTCTAGTCGATGATCAATGGCCACACAACCCACATTTTTGTCGAAAATAGCCATGAACGACCATTTTCAATAATACCGAAGGCTAACACATACGGATTTTAGACCAAGAAATGGTCTCCACCAGATGGGGTGAGGTGTACGAGCCTCTGGTCGATGATCAATGGCCACACAACCCCCATTTTTGTCGAAAATAGCCATGAATGACCATTTTCAATAATACCGAAGGCTAACACCTACGGATTTTTGACCAAGAAATGGTTTCCACCAGAAATCCAAGAATGTGATCTACGACAAGGAAACATATGTGGGGTGAGGTGTATGAGCCTCTGGTCGACGATCAATGGCCACACAACCCCCATTTTGCCGAAAATAGCCATGAATGACCATTTTCAATAATACCGAAGGCTAAGACCTACGGATTTTTGACCAACAAATGGTCTCCACCAGAAATCCAAGAATGTGATCTATGGCAAGGAAACATATGTGGGGTGAGGTGTATGAGCCTCTGGTCGATGATCAATGGCCACACAACCCCCATTTTTGTCGAAAATAGCCATGAATGACCATTTACAATAATACCGAAGGCTAACACCTACGGATTTTTGACCAAGAAATGGTCTCCACCAGAAATCCAAGAATGTGATCTACGACAAGGAAACATATGTGGGGTGAGGTGTATGAGCCTCTGGTCGATGATCAATGGCCACACAACCCCCATTTTTGCCGAAAATAGCCATGAGCGACCATTTTTTAAATAATACACCTCACCCCACATATGTTTCCTTGCCATAGATCACATTCTTGGATTTATGGTGGTGACCATTTCTTGGTCAAAAATCCGTAGGTGTTAGCCTTTGGTATTTTTGAAAATGGTCATTCTATGGCAAGGAAACATATGTGGGGTGAGGTGTATGAGCGTCTGGTCGATGATCAATGGCCACACAACCCCCATTTTTGCCGAAAATAGCCATGAACAACCGTTTTCAATAATACCGAAGGCTAACACCTACGGATTTTTGACCAAGAAATGGTCTCCACCAGAAATCCAAGAATGTGATCTATGGCAAGGAAACATATGTGGGGTGAGGTGTATTATTGAAAATGGTCGCTCATGGCTATTTTCGGCAAAAATGGGGGTTGTGTGGCCATTGATCATCGACCAGAGGCTCATACACCTCACCCCACATATTTTCCTTGTCGTAGATCACATTCTTGGATTTCTGGTGGAGACCATTTCTTGGTCAAAAATCCGTAGGTGTTAGCCTTCGGTATTATTGTAAATGGTCATTCATGGCTATTTTCAACAAAAATGGGGGTTGTGTGGCCATTGATCATCGACCAGAGGCTCATACACCTCACCCCACATAGGTTTCCTTGCCATAGATCACATTCTTGGATTTCTGGTGGAGACCATTTCTTGGTCAAAAATCTGTAGGTCTTAGCCTTCGGTATTATTGAAAATGGTCATTCATGGCTATTTTCGGCAAAATGGGGGTTGTGTGGCCATTGATCGTCGACCAGAGGCTCATACACCTCACCCCACATATGTTTCCTTGTCGTAGATCACATTCTTGGATTTCTGGTGGAAACCATTTCTTGGTCAAAAATCCGTAGGTGTTAGCCTTCGGTATTATTGAAAATGGTCATTCATGGCTATTTTCGACAAAAATGGGGGTTGTGTGGCCATTGATCATCGACCAGAGGCTCGTACACCTCACCCCATCTGGTGGAGACCATTTCTTGGTCTAAAATCCGTACGTGTTAGCCTTCGGTATTATTGAAAATGGTCGTTCATGGCTATTTTCGACAAAAATGGGGGTTGTGTGGCCATTGATCATCGACCAGACGCTCATACACCTCACCCCACATATGTTTCCTTGCCATAGATCACATTCTTGGATTTCTGGTGGAGACCATTTCTTGGTCAAAAATCCGAACGTGTTAGCCTTCGGTATTTTTGAAAATGGTCATTCATGGCTATTTTCGACAAAAATGGGGGTTGTGTGGCCATTGATCATCGACCAGAGGATCGTACACCTCACTCCACATATGTTTCCTTGCCATAGATCACATTCTTGGATTTCTGGTGGAGACCATTTCTTGGTCAAAAATCCGTAGGTCTTAGCCTCTAGTATTATTGAAAATGGTCGTTCATGGCTATTTTCAACAAAAATGGGGGTTGTGTGGCCACTTGATCATCGACCAGACGCTCATACACCTCACCCACATATGTTTCCTTGCCATAGATCACATTCTTGGATTTCTGGTGGAGACCATTTCTTGGTCTAAAATCCGTAGGTGTTAGCCTCTAGTATTAATTGAAAATGGTCGCTCATGGCTATTTTCATAAAAAATGGGGGTTGTGTGGACATTGATCGTTGACCAGAGGCTCATACACCTCACCCGACATATGTTTCCTTGCCGTAGATCACATTCTTGGATTTCTGGTGGAGACCATTTCTTGGTCAAAAATCCGTAGGTGTTAGCCTTCGGTATTATTGAAAATGGTCATTCATGGCTATTTTTGACAAAAATGGGGGTTGTGTGGCCATTGATCATCGACCAGACGCTCATACACCTCAACCCACCTATGTTTTCTTGCCATAGATCACATTCTTGGATTTATGGTGGAGACCATTTCTTGGTCTAAAATCCGTAGGTGTTAGCCTCTAGTATTATTGAAAATGGTCGCTCATGGCTATTTTCATAAAAAATGGGGGTTGTGTGGCCATTTATCATCGACCAGAGGCTCATACACCTCACCCCACATATGTTTCCTTGCCATAGATCACATTCTTGGATTTTTGGTGGAGACCATTTCTTGGTCAAAAACTCGTACGTGTTAGCCTTCGGTATTATTGAAAATGGTCGTTCATGGCTATTTTCAGCAAAATGGGGGTTGTGTGGCAATTGATCATCGACCAGAGGCTCATACACCTCACCCCACATATGTTTCCTTGCCATAGATTACATTCTTGGATTTCTGGTGGAGACCATTTCTTGGTCAAAAATCCGTAGGTGTTAGCCTTCGATATTATTGAAAATGGTCGTTCATGGCTATTTTCGACAAAAATGGGGGTTGTGTGGCCATTGATCATCGACCAGACGCTCATACACCTCACCCCACATATGTTTCCTTGCCATAGATCACATTCTTGGATTTCTGGTGGAGACCGTTTCTTGGTCAAAAATCCGTAGGTGTTAGCCTTCGGTATTATTGAAAATGGTCGTTCATGGCTATTTTCGACAAAAATGGGGGTTGTGTGGCCATTGATCATCGACCAGAGGCTCATACACCTCACCCCACATATGTTTCCTTGCCATAGATCACATTCTTGGATTTCTGGTGGAGACCATTTCTTGGTCAAAAATCCGTAGGTGTTAGCCTTCGATATTATTGAAAATGGTCGTTCATGGCTATTTTCGACAAAAATGGGGGTTGTGTGGCCATTGATCATCGACCAGAGGATCGTACACCTCACTCCACATATGTTTCCTTGCCATAGATCACATTCTTGGATTTCTGGTGGAGACCATTTCTTGGTCAAAAATCCGTAGGTCTTAGCCTCTAGTATTATTGAAAATGGTCGTTCATGGCTATTTTCGACAAAAATGGGGGTTGTGTGGCCATTGATCATCGACCAGACGCTCATACACCTCACCCCACATATGTTTCCTTGCCATATATCACATTCTTGGATTTCTGGTGGAGACCATTTCTTGGTCTAAAATCCGTAGGTGTTAGCCTCTAATATTATTGAAAATGGTCGTTCATGGCTATTTTCGACAAAAATGGGGGTTGTGTGGCCATTGATCATCGACTAGAGGCTCATACACCTCACCCCACATATGTTTCCTTGCCATAGATCACATTCTTGGATTTCTGGTGGAGACCATTTCTTGGTCAAAAATCCGTAGGTCTTAGCCTCTAATATTATTGAAAATGGTCGTTCATGGCTATTTTCGACAAAAATGGGGGTTGTGTGGCCATTGATCATCGACCAGAGGCTCATACACCTCACCCCACATATGTTTCCTTGCCATAGATCACATTCTTGGATTTCTGGTGGAGACCATTTCTTGGTTAAAAACTCGTACGTGTTAGCCTTCGGTATTATTGAAAATGGTCATTCATGGCTATTTTCGGCAAAATGCGGGTTGTGTGGTCATTGATCATCGACCAGAGGCTCGTACACCTCACCCCACATATGTTTCCTTGCCATAGATCAGATTCTTGGATTTCTGGTGGAAACCATTTCTTGGTCAAAAATCCGTAGGTGTTAGCCTTCGGTATTATTGAAAATGGTCATTCATGGCTATTTTCGACAAAAATGGGGGTTGTGTGGCCATTGATCATCGACCAGAGGCTCGTACACCTCACCCCATCTGGTGGAGACCATTTCTTGGTCTAAAATCCGTACGTGTTAGCCTTCGGTATTATTGAAAATGGTCGTTCATGGCTATTTTCAAGGTCGCTCATGGCTATTTTCATAAAAAATGGGGGTTGTGTGGCCATTTATCATCGACTAGAGGCTCATAAACCTCACCCCACATATGTTTCCTTGCCATAGATTACATTCTTGGATTTCTGGTGGAAACCATTTCTTGGTCAAAAATCCGTAGGTGTTAGCCTTCGGTATTATTGAAAATGGTCATTCATGGCTATTTTCGACAAAAATGGGGGTTGTGTGGCCATTGATCATCGACCAGAGGCTCGTACACCTCACCCCATCTGGTGGAGACCATTTCTTGGTCTAAAATCCGTACGTGTTAGCCTTCGGTATTATTGAAAATGGTCGTTTATGGCTATTTTCAAGGTCGCTCATGGCTATTTCCATAAAAAATGGGGGTTGTGTGGCCATTTATCATCGACCAGAGGCTCATAAACCTCACCCCACATATGTTTCCTTGCCATAGATCACATTCTTGGATTTCTGGTGGAGACCATTTCTTGGTCAAAAATCCATAGGTGTTAGCCTTCGGTATTATTGAAAATTGTCGTTCATGGCTATTTTCGACAAAAATGGGGGTTGTGTGACCATTGATCATCGACCAGACGCTCATACACCTCACTACACATATGTTTCCTTGTCGTAGATCACATTCTTGGATTTCTGGTGGAGACCATTTCTTGGGCAAAAATCCGAATGTGTTAGCCTCAAGTATTATTGAAAATGGTCGCTCATGGCTATTTTCATAAAAAATGGGGGTTGTGTGGCCATTTATCATCGACTAGAGGCTCATAAACCTCACCCCACATATGTTTCCTTGCCATAGATCACATTCTTGGATTTCTGGTGGAGCCATTTCTTGGTCAAAAATCCGTAGGTGTTAGCCTTCGGTATTATTAAAAATGGTCGTTCATGGCTATTTTTGACAAAAATGGGGGTTGTGTGGCCATTGATCATCGACCAGACGCTCATACACCTCACCCCACATATGTTTCCTTGCCATAGATCACATTCTTGGATTTCTGGTCGATGATCAATGGCCACACAACCCCCATTTTTGTCGAAAATAGCCATGAACGACCATTTTCAATAATACCAAAGGCTAACACCTACGGATTTTAGACCAAGAAATGGTCTCCACCAGAAATCCAAGAATGTGATCTATGGCAAGGAAACATATGTGGGTGTCGAAAATAGCCATGAACGACCATTTTCAATAATACCGAAGGCTAACACCTACGGATTTTTGACCAAGAAATGGTCTCCACCAGAAATCCAAGAATGTGATCTATGGCAAGGAAACATATGTGGGGTGAGGTGTATGAGCGTCTGGTCGATGATCAATGGCCACACAACCCCCATTTTAGTCGAAAATAGCCATGAACGACCATTTTCAAAAATACTGAAGGCTAACACCTACGGATTTTTGACCAAGAAACACCCCACATATGTTTCCTTGTCGTAGATCACATTCTTGGATTTCTGGTGGAGACCATTTCTTGGTCTAAAATCCGTAGGTGTTAGCCTTCGGTATTATTGAAAATGGTCGTTCATGGCTATTTTCGGCAAAATGGGGGTTGTGTGGCAATTGATCATCGACCAGAGGCTCATACACCTCACCCCACATATGTTTCCTTGCCATAGATCACATTCTTGGATTTCTGGTGGAGACCATTTCTTGGTCAAAAATCCGTAGGTGTTAGCCTTCGGTATTGTTGAAAATGGTCGCTCATGGCTATTTTCGACACCCACATATGTTTCCTTGCTATAGATCACATTCTTGGATTTCTGGTGGAGACCATTTCTTGGTCTAAAATACGTAGGTGTTAGCCTTCGGTATTATTGAAAATGGTCGTTCATGGCTATTTTCGACAAAAATGGGGGTTGTGTGGCCATTGATCATCGACCAGAAATCCAAGAATGTGATCTATGGCAAGGAAACATATGTGGGGTGAGGTGTATGAGCGTCTGGTCGATGATCAATGGCCACACAACCCCCATTTTTGTCGAAAATAGCCATGAACGACCATTTTCAATAATACCGAAGGCTAACACCTACGGATTTTTGACCAAGAAATGGTCTCCACCAGAAATCCAAGAATGTGATCTATGGCAAGGAAACAAATGTGGGGTGAGGTTTATGAGCCTCTAGTCGATGATAAATGGCCACACAACCCCCATTTTTTATGAAAATAGCCATGAGCGACCATTTTCGATAATACTAGAGGCTAACACATTCAGATTTTTGCCCAAGAAATGGTCTCCACCAGAAATCCAAGAATGTGATCTACGACAAGGAAACATATGTGTAGTGAGGTGTATGAGCGTCTGGTCGATGATCAATGGCCACACAACCCCCATTTTTGTCGAAAATAGCCATGAACGACCATTTTCAATAATACCGAAGGCTAACACCTACGGATTTTTGACCAAGAAATGGTCTCCACCAGAAATCCAAGAATGTGATCTATGGCAAGGAAATATATGTGGGGTGAGGTTTATGAGCCTCTAGTCGATGATAAATGGCCACACAACCCCCATTTTTTTATGAAAATAGCCATGAGCGACCTTGAAAATAGCCATGAGCACCCATTTTCAATAATACTAGAGGCTAACACCTACGGATTTTTGACCAAGAAATGGTCTCCACCAGAAATCCAAGAATGTGATCTATGGCAAGGAAACATATGTGGGGTGAGGTGTACGAGCCTCTGGTCGATGATCAATGGCCACACAACCCCCATTTTTGTCGAAAATAGCCATGAACGACCATTTTCAATAATACCGAAGGCTAACACGTACCAGTTTTTGACCAAGAAATGGTCTCCACCAGAAATCCAAGAATGTGATCTATGGCAAGGAAACATATGTGGAGTGAGGTTTATGAGCCTCTAGTCGATGATAAATGGCCACACAACCCCCATTTTTTATGAAAATAGCCATGAGCGACCTTGAAAAGAGCCATGAGCGACCTTGAAAATAGCCATGAGCGACCTTGAAAATAGCCATGAGCGACCATTTTCAATAATACTAGAGGCTAACACCTACGGATTTTAGACCAAGAAATGGTCTCCACCAGAAATCCAAGAATGTGATCTACGGCAAGGAAACATATGTGGGGTGAGGTGTATGAGCCTCTGGTCGACGATCAATGGCCACACAACCCCCATTTTTTATGAAAATAGCCATGAGCGACCTTGAAAATAGCCATGAGCGACCATTTTCAATAATACTAGAGGCTAACACCTACGGATTTTTGACCAAGAAATGGTCTCCACCAGAAATCCAAGAATGTGATCTATGGCAAGGAAACATATGTGGGGCGAGGTGTATGAGCCTCTGGTCGATGATCAATGGCCACACAACCCCCATTTTTGTCGAAAATAGCCATGAACGACCATTTTCAATAATACCGAAGGCTAACACCTACGGATTTTTGACCAAGAAATGGTCTCCACCAGAAATCCAAGAATGTGATCCATGGTAAGGAAACATATGTGGGGTGAGGTGTATGAGCCTCTGGTCGATGATCAATGGCCACACAACCCCCATTTTTGTCGAAAATAGCCATGAACGACCATTTTCAATAATATCGAAGGCTAACACCTACGGATTTTTGACCAAGAAATGGTCTCCACCAGAAATCCAAGAATGTGATCTATGGCAAGGAAACATATGTGGGGTGAGGTGTATGAGCCTCTGGTCGACGATCAATGGCCACACAACCCCCATTTTTTATGAAAATAGCCATGAGCGACCATTTTCAATAATACTAGAGGCTAACACCTACGGATTTTAGACCAAGAAATGGTCTCCACCAGAAATCCAAGAATGTGATCTATGGCAAGGAAACATATGTGGGGTGAGGTGTATGAGCGTCTGGTCGATGATGAATGGCCACACAACCCCCATTTTTGTCGAAAATAGCCATGAACGACCATTTTCAATAATACTAGAGGCTAAGACCTACGGATTTTTGACCAAGAAATGGTCTCCACCAGAAATCCAAGAATGTGATCTATGGCAAGGAAACATATGTGGAGTGAGGTGTACGATCCTCTGGTCGATGATCAATGGCCACACAACCCCCATTTTTGTCGAAAATAGCCATGAATGACCATTTTAAAAAAATACCGAAGGCTAACACGTTCGGATTTTTGACCAAGAAATGGTCTCCACCAGAAATCCAAGAATGTGATCTATGGCAAGGAAACATATGTGGGGTGAGGTGTATGAGCCTCTGGTCGATGATCAATGGCCACACAACCCCCATTTTGCCGAAAATAGCCATGAATGACCATTTTCAATAATACCGAAGGCTAACACCTACGAGTTTTTAACCAAGAAATGGTCTCCACCAGAAATCCAAGAATGTGATCTATGGCAAGGAAACATATGTGGGGTGAGGTGTATGAGCCTCTGGTCGATGATCAATGGCCACACAACCCCCATTTTTGTCGAAAATAGCCATGAACGACCATTTTCAATAATACCGAAGGCTAACACCTACGGATTTTTGACCAAGAAATGGTCTCCACCAGAAATCCAAGAATGTGATCTATGGCAAGGAAACATATGTGGGGTGAGGTGTATGAGCCTCTGGTCGACGATCAATGGCCACACAACCCCCATTTTTTATGAAAATAGCCATGAGCGACCATTTTCAATAATACTAGAGGCTAAGACCTACGGATTTTTGACCAAGAAATGGTCTCCACCAGAAATCCAAGAATGTGATCTACGACAAGGAAACATATGTGTAGTGAGGTGTATGAGCGTCTGGTCGATGATCAATGGCCACACAACCCCCATTTTTGTCGAAAATAGCCATGAACGACCATTTTCAATAATACAGAAGGCTAACACCTACGGATTTTTGACCAAGAAATGGTCTCCACCAGAAATCCAAGAATGTGATCTATGGCAAGGAAACATATGTGGGGTGAGGTTTATGAGCCTCTAGTCGATGATAAATGGCCACACAACCCCCATTTTTTATGAAAATAGCCATGAGCGACCTTGAAAATAGCCATGAGCGACCATTTTCAATAATACTAGAGGCTAACACCTACGGATTTTTGACCAAGAAATGGTCTCCACCAGAAATCCAAGAATGTGATCTATGGCAAGGAAACATATGTTGGGTGAGGTGTACGAGCCTCTGGTCGATGATCAATGGCCACACAACCCCCATTTTTGTCGAAAATAGCCATGAACGACCATTTTCAATAATACCGAAGGCTAACACGTACGAGTTTTTGACCAAGAAATGGTCTCCACCAGAAATCCAAGAATGTGATCTATGGCAAGGAAACATATGTGGGGTGAGGTTTATGAGCCTCTAGTCGATGATAAATGGCCACACAACCCCCATTTTTTATGAAAATAGCCATGAGCGACCTTGAAAATAGCCATGAGCGACCATTTTCAACAATACTAGAGGCTAACACCTACGGATTTTTGACCAAGAAATGGTCTCCACCAGAAATCCAAGAATGTGATCTATGGCAAGGAAACATATGTGGGGTGAGGTGTATGAGCCTCTGGTCGATGATCAATGGCCACACAACCCCCATTTTTGTCGAAAATAGCCATGAACGACCATTTTCAATAATACCGAAGGCTAACAACTACGGATTTTTGACCAAGAAATGGCCTCCACCAGAAATC
>JAOPSE010002427.1:0-87218 GCA_029449295.1 Zea luxurians
CCCATTAACAAAAACGTGCTAAACTAACCTCTCTATCTTGTGCCAGAAGATGGCATTAGGACGCGTGCCTCGAACACGTCAAACCAGAGATCTTCTCCCTGTGTGCGGCAGTGAGACAAACCAGATTTCTTCCCTCTCTATCTCCTAATCCAGTCAACCAAACCTGCTAGCCTCCACACATAAACGACAAAGGGACATGAGAGGAAGAGATCTCTCAATGGGATTATGGCCAAAATCTCAAAGATTTGGAGCCAATCCACGCTTGAACTCGACCTCTCTCTGCGCTGCCTCGTGCTCGACGCTGTGCCAGGCGCCAGAGCGCGCACTGGCGTTCGCCGCGCACGCCCCGAGCGCTTGTCAGAGCCCCCCGCCCTCGGCCGTGCTCGCCCGCGCCTATAAAGCCTTCCCAGGTGCGCCTCACTTCACCCCGTGCTCACCATCGTCGACCCAACGCCCCTCCTTAGCTCCAGCGAGCTCTTTTCCGCCCGCCATTGCTGCCAGAGCTTCGCCACCGTGGCAAGCCCACTCCAGTCACCCCCAAGTCGCGCCAGCGCTTCGGTTAGCTTCGCCATTGGCCCGTAAAGCTTTCCAAGCCCTCGGACCTGGCAGAACCTCACCGGAAGGCGAAGATCGACCTCACCAGACTTCGGCCACCCGCCTGCACACGTGGACCGAGCTCTCCGGCAAACCATTCTTCAATTACTTGTGCTCACACCTTCCTTGAACCTTGGTGAAGCTCCCTGACCCGTTTGATTGGTCAATTGTGCCCTGGATAGGCCGGACTCCTCGCCGCTGACGAGCTCCCCCGCCTGCGCACGCGGACTGGCCGACTCCGACCATCCCCGGCGGCGACCCGCACATCGCCGTGACCCTCAGGACCTCCCCTACACCCTCGGCCACCTCACCGGAGCAATCTCGTCGCCGGTAAGCCCCTCCACCCTTTCTTCCGCCGCGGGTACTGTTTAATTTGTGGGAAGGACCTCAGGTTAGGATTAGAAGAATCCAGGGGGTTTTCTGAGATGTCAGTGACTCGATTGAATAGTAGCCCAGGGACTAGTCTGTAAGGAAAACTTAAAACACCCGCCATAGACCCCGTTGCAAAGTAGTTTTCCATTTAATCATTTCGGTTTAAATCTTTTTAATGAACAGAGAACTTAGAAAATTCATAACTTGATGAATACTTAACCAAAAATTGTCAAACCAATTTTGCTAAGTTTTAAATATTATGAACTACCAAGTAAAAATACTGAATCCTATGCTTTCTGTTCTAATTTTTAGAGTTAAAAATTAAATACAGAAACTGACCAAACCTTGTTTAATTAAGGAAAATTAGTTATATTCCTGTGCTGAACCTAAGAAAATTTGTAGATGTTCAAACCCCACTCAACCACTGTTTAAAAATAGTAAGAACCCCAATATTGAAAAATTTGGTGTAGATATCCATTAAAAGCCATTTCTGCCTAAACCTTCGGAAAATCAGAAGGGCCTTAGAAATTAATGACCAATGGATGAAACTATTTTTCCTAGTTTGCTTAAGTAACAAAGAACCTAGGAAAAATAAAGGAACCTCTAGTCTAGATCAGATTCAAAGAGAAATGTTTTATTTAGCATTATTCCAACTAGAAATCAATTATTTAAATTACAAAACCAGATCCAAAATTGATAAAAAAATCCAGTGGACTTGTAACCACCAAAACCCCACTACAAAAATAATAAACACCCCAGCCCATCATTTTAAGTAAGGTAAACAATTAGAACATGATAATGAGCCATAGTTCAGTTAAATTATGAGTGACCCAAAATAATGCAATAATGGGTAAATAAAATTTTTCTAGACCAATAATGAGATAGGCCACCAGAGAAAAATACAAACCCATTGGGAAGATGCAAAATAATACCTATTGTCAATATTTTGTAAGAAAGACCATTTAATCCAAATAATGCACACCACCCCTTCCCGTAAGCAAAAAGATGCCAAACTTCAGAATGATTGCTCTTGCACAAAGAATAAGCTAGGAAAAATCAGAAATCTGTTGTTTTATATTTTTCAAATATAGTGGTAGTAGAAAGCACCCCTTTGGCTAGAAACTTTAGAAAATCCTAGTAAAATAACTAATAAGTATTAATGCCTAGAAATTTGTACCAAGTCATGTTATAGCCTCTAAATGCCAGCAAAAATAAGTCTTAGAGAATTACCTACTATTGAATGATAGTTGTAGTTCAAATCACCCCTTCTGCCCTAAAATTTGGGAATTTTGTCCAGAGAAAAATACTCTTTTGAACCCCAAATTTCGAGACAGAGAATCACACATCAGTAACAAGCCACTGTAATTTTTGCAGAATTTTTGGAAATTTATTGGGGTGACTTGTAGTTCAAACCCACTCCAAAAACTTAAAAAGAATAAAGAAAAAGAAAGGAGAAATAAACCTCAGTCCAATAAGTCCAACTTGAGTCTTGGCAATTCTCACTAAAAACCTCAAAAAGAATTCAGTGAAACCCCAAAAATAAACCTACCACTTAATTTACCAAGTATACCACCAAAAATCCCGTATAAGCAAGATTTAGCCCTATCTAACTCGAGTAGACCATGCACCATCAAGAGTTTAAATTACTAATGCACATATCATATCCTGTATATATCTTACGCATTGCATTCATTAGATTGTAATCTAGCTGACGGAGAGTACATGTTCATCCCCGAGCAAGGATCTGTCCAAGAGGAAGACTAGGAGCAAGCTCCCGAGGCTGCTATCGAGGATCTCCCCGTAGCCCCAGCTATTGAAGGCAAGCCCCGGTTTTATGCATAACTGTTTATATATGCTACTTTACTACACTTAATGTTTGTAGGTTTGTAATGTGCACTTAAGTGTAGGAGTTGCTTGAAACCTCTAGATGCATGAACTTAGGATTCCTTTTTGAGATGAATATTAGTATGCTAGGTCGAGTAGCTGCTTGCTAATCAGGATCTCGGTAGAAGTCGAGTGATTTTTCTAGCACTCGTGCGAGGTCAGGAATTGATTGTATTCATCTTGATAACGGGATTTATGATAGTCTATGGACCTGGATCCAGGGAGGATGCCTTGTCCATGAGACGAGAAAAAGGAATTAAGGATTAATGTGTGGATACCTGAGTCAAGCTTTTGAACGTACTAAGCACATGTCGGAAAATATGGTAACCGATAAACCTAGTACCTGAGTGAAGCCAGGCGCAGACTTTATCCCTCATGCGACCTGAGACTGGGTCTCCCATGCTAGCTATGGTGGGTACAAGTGCAGTCACTGTACGATGGCAGCTGGGGTCAGTGGAGCATTGTATGCCAAGGCGGTGAGGCCTGGCCGCGAACGAGGAATCGATGGGGACGGTTGACGTGTGTGGGGACGGAGTGCCCTGACATGTCGTGTTTAGGTTTACCTTGCAAGGTTAAAACTCGATTCGAATCGTCTGCTTCTCGCAGCTAATGAGACTGCTTGACCCCTTATACTACATCGAGTAAGAAGTGAAATGAGGTTACATGAGACAATTTGTTGATTGAACTAAATGCTTGTTACCATGTATGCTTAGAAGGAGCAAATATAGCTAAGTAATGATGCTAGAATTTGAAAAGTTAAAAATGGATTTTAGAAACAGCTAGTGCTTTTGGCAAACCAAACCCCTCAGCCAAACAACTGCATAGTCTAGAGGTAGAGGAGTAGATTCCTCACACCGGGTAAGTCTAGCTGAGTATTAGTATACTCAGCCTTGCTTGTGGCACAATTTTTGCAGGTACAATTCAGGAAATGGTTGACGGTGTGACTTGGCCTACCACCCTGCCACCGGGTTGGACGGTCGAGTGGGATGTTGCTCCGGCAGGAGAGGAGCACGAGGAGTAGAGGGCTAGGCCTTGCCCATTTCCTCGATACCGACGACATCGATTATCCGCTGCATTTTACTTCGTGAACTCTTATTTGCTACTCGAAAAACTCCAATCTATGTAATAATTTAGCACTTAATTTGAGATTTCCTGTTTTATTGTATTTCTTAAGTGACTCACCTTCGAGTGAGACTGTGGAATTTGATCCTGGTTAAGTGGCTCTATCAGACTAGATCTGAGGGACTAATGGGTTATTCCGATTTAAGTGTGTTGCGGCCCCTGAGGCGTGACTTAGGCACTTAAGCTGGAGTAATTCGGGTGGTTCTGCCACAGCTAGTATCGGAGCAAATTCCACCACAGAGAAGGACAATAAACCATGAATCCCATTTTCAAAATTTAAAACTTGTCTAGAAGCTGATAAGAATCGTCAGGACTAGACCGCTAGATCTAGGACGAAAGGCCCTAGGTGTGGCGGAACTGCCCGAATTATTCCAACTTAAGTGCCTAAGCCCTGCCTTAGAGGCTAGACCACACTTAAATGGGAATAACCCGTCAATCCCTCGGATCTAGTCCGACACGGCCACTGACAGGATCAAGTACCACACTCTCACTCGATGGTGAGTCACAGAGCAAATACAATAAAGCATAAAACCATACATGTCAGAGTATTAAATTATTACATCATCATCATCATCGGAGTTTTTGCAAAAGTGACCATCATTGTTTCGAAGTGCAGCGGAAATAAACTAACGGTAAATAAATAGAGAGATGGGGAAGCCTGTCCCATCACTCCTCATGCTCCTCCTCAGCCGAGGCAGGGTCCCACTCAACAGTCCAACCCGGTGGTAAGGTGGACGGCCAAGTCACTCCAGCGACCATGTCCTCCAGAGAACCTGTAAAAAAATTATGCCACAAGCAAGGCTGAGTATACTAATACTCAGCTAGACTTACCCGGTGTGAGGAGTCTACTCCTCTACCTCTAGACATGCAGCTGTTTGGCTGTGGGGTTTGGTTGCCAAAAGCACTAGCTGAGTTTCTAAATCAAGATTTTAACTTTGTCAAAATTAAGTGTGACTCTCTTAAGGCTAAACGTGTACTATCTACTCGTACATAGTAGCAAGCATTTTTAGCAATCAATACCTTGTATCATCTCATCACAGTTCCACTTGTTACTCAATGTAGCAGCATGGATCAAGCAGTCTCATTAGCTGCGAGAAGCAGACGATTCGAATCGAGTTTTTATCCTTGCAAGGTAAACCTAAACACACGACGTGGCGAGGCACTCCGTCCCCACACACATCAACTGTCCCCATCGATTCCCTGGCAACAGATCAGGGCTCACCGCCTTGGCGTACAATGCCTCACTGACCCCGACTGGCCGTCGTGCAGTGACCGCACTTGTACCCACCATAACCGGAATGGGAGACCTCGTCTCAGGTCGCGTGAGGGGATATGTCTGCGGGCAGGTTCACTCAGGTACTAGGCTTACCGATTTACCATATTTCTCGGCATGTGCTTAGTACGTTCAAACGCTTGACTCACGGTACCACACCTTAATCCTTATTCCAGTTCCCACCTTGTAGACAACCAATCCCCATGGATTGTTGTCCACAGACCAACACCATTATGATAAAAATGGATACAACCAATTTCCTGATCTCGCGCGAGTGCCAGAAAAATCACTCGACTTCTACCGAGATCCTACTTAATAAAGCAGCTACTCGACTTAGCATACTAGTATTCATCACAATGGGGTTCCTGAGATCATGCAACTAAGGTTTCAAACAACTCCTACACTTAAGTGCACAAACAATCCTACAATCATTAAGTGTAGTAAAATAGCATAAATAACAGGTTATGCATAAAACCGGGGCTTGCCTTCCAAAGCAGTGGCAGACAGGTCCTCTGGTGCAGGCTCTGGTGCTGGGTCTGGGGCTACCCCCTGAGCAGCTCCTTGCTCCGGCACGAGGACGTACTCTCCGTCAGCAAGATTACAATCTATCGAATGCAATGAACATGTATGTTATAATTATGCAGGATTAATAACATTATGCAAAAAGAACTAAGTTAAGGAAAAACTTAGGGTTTCCGGGTCATACGGGGCCTTTAGTGGTTTATGCTTATCACTCCTAGGTTTAGGTCTTTGTTGAGGATAATATAGTGGATTTGCATTGTTCTTACACATTTCAATGGGAAATGTTATAAGGGTTTTAGGGTGACACTAATTACCAGTATTTATTTTCCTTTCTTTAATTTCTACTTACGGGGCGTTTGGATCCCTTCATTTTAGAGGAATTGAAATTTATTCAATAAAGTAACTTATTTAGTTTGGAATTTGATATTCCACCACTTTCCAAAGTTCAGATATTAGTCTCTCTCAAATTCATGGGGTGAGAGATATGAAATGATTTTATACAGTAGTAGAATTTGTTTCTACTCTGTAACTTACGTGACACTTTTCGTCTCACTCCTCTATAGTAAAAATATAGCACATAAATATCTCCGACATCTTGCTAATAATAGTATACAAATATATTTTGTATAAAACTGAATTAGCTTAATTGATATATGTCTAAATTATTATTATTAAAATGGAATTCAATTCCAATGATCCAAACGGGGCGTTATGGTTTTTAGTGTAGGTTTGAACTATGACAGTGGGTTAAAAATTTTCAAAAATTCTGTAAAAATTGCATCGGTTGCCATTGGCTATCCTAGCTGGTTTTAGGAATTTGAGGCTTAAACTATAAGGGCTATGCTTTAGACAAAAATAACAAGGGTGGTGTAAAATGGGCCACTTTACACTACACCTCACCATTAGAGTTGAGTTTCTTCCTAAGGTCATTTTTGTTGAGATCTAACAGTAATACTAAACCTCTGTTCCAAAATCCATAGGAAGGTAATTGGTGATTATTTAATTGTGATTTTCTAAAGTTTAATGCCAAAAAGGTGCTTATAACTACTTGTCATTTGAAAAATATCAAACAACAGATTTTGTATTTTTTCCTCTGTTCATAATAACCAAACTTTAGTTATCCCAAAGTTTGGGGTGTCTTTGCCTTAGGGTATTTTTGTAGGATTTTTCTAAGTTATCCTTATTTATTAATTTAAAAGGTATCCTTCTTATTTTATACTAAAACAGGGTATGATATATTTTTCCAGTGAACTACATTGAATAAGTATCTTAACAAAAATAGGGGTGCCCTCTGGTTCATTATTTAAGTCACCTTTTCTATTTTTCTTAACCTTAAGCATATTATGGAATAAGGGGTAAAAACTAACTTAATGGAGTGGGCAGAGAGGTTTATCATTTTAAATAGGTCAGTAGGTAGATATAAACTTCTCCAAATTTTGCTAACCCTAGTCAAACAATATTTCTATTTTTCCTACTAATATTAAGTTTTAGCAGTTTTCTTATTTAATTCAAAACTTCAGAAAAGAATACAGGAACTATGGGTTTTATTATTTTTATCTGATAGTTCATATTTCCAGAGTCTAGCAAAATTGGTTTGATAATTTTTGGATGATTATTCTCCAAGTTATGCATTTATTAAGTTATCTGCCATATTAAAAGAAAAATAAATTTGAAAAAGGAAAAGAAAACCGGTTTGCGCTGAGGCCCCTGGGTTTTATCTCCCTCTTCTCTCACCAAACAGTCCTCGGTCTACTATTGGCATGGGTCACTGACATTGCACAAAACCCCCTGGATCTAACCGAAATCTAACCCGCGCTCCCTGACTGACTTAAACAGTACCCGCGGCATAGATTACGGCGGTGGGGCTTACCTGCGGCGGTAGAGCTCCTGCGGGGTGGTCAGTGACGTCCCGGGAGGTCGCGACGGTCACGTCGATGTGCGGGTCGGCGTCGGAGGTGGTCGGAGCTACCCTGGCCACGAGCACAGGCGGCGGGGGTCGTCGGCGGCTCCTGCTCCGGCCAAACCACGACGGTATAGTTTAATTAAGGTGCACGAGGAGCTCCACGGGGTGATGTAGAGGCCATGCGCGCAACGAATTGGAAATCGGTGCAGAGGCTTACCCGGTCCACGTGCGCCGGCGGGTTCTCGAACTCCGGTGAGCACGATTGAGCTATTCCGGTGACGCGGGCCCCCGGGTCAAGCTTGAGCAAGTCTCATGGCCTCACCAGGAAGCTATCTGAGGGCTTGGATCAAACGGAGGAGGACGGAAAAGGGGCTGGCCACGGTGGTTGCTCTCGGGCGGCACTGGCGGGTCGCGGGGAGGTCGCCGGAGCTAATGGCTGGCTCGGGTAAGTCAGGCGAGGTACGGAGGAGGCAACTGGGAAGGCAACCGAGCACTGGGGCGGGCTTTATAGCCGTGGCGCGGGTGTGGTCACGGGCGGCCGCGGGCGCGCGGGGGTTCGCGCACGGGCGTGCTCTGAGCGCGCCCCCGGATGTCAGCTCGCGTCGAACACGTGGAAGCTTGCTTCTGCCATGGTTCAACGGCGGATTAGAGCACCATAGCGTGCGTATCTTGGCAAAGTCACTGTGTACGGTCGCTTCTCTGCTCCATATCCTACCTTTTTGCTGTGAGTTCCAAGTCGAGATATGGTCGGGGTAGGGAGATAGAGAGGGAAGAAGTTTGCTGTGTCAGCTAGGTCCGAACCGAGACAAAAGTGGTGTCAAGTCGTGTCTAGCGCCCTAGGGTAGGTGTCATCTCTTTCCAGGGTGTTCTAGGGTTAATTTGGCGCCACTTTGTCAATTGGGTCGAAGGGTTTTGAAATTTGGATTAAGGTGAACATGTGGAGTCTTTGTTCAAGGGTTAGTTTTTTATACTTAGGCAAAATCTGAATTCTCCCTTGAGCTGAACCTTAGGTGATCTTTTGAGGACTTTTCTAAAAACTTTTTGGGGGTACTTCCTTACTATTAATTGTAGGTTAGGGAAGTATATTACATCTTTTATATTTGGCCCAAGCCATGATCATAAGGTTTACATGATCCTTTGATCATAGCTTCAATTAGGGTTCTTATTGCCCATGGGGGGGTTTGCTTTAGGGTTTTGGGAAATCCTCACTTAGATGTGCATGACAAGCTAGGGCATGATATCCAAGATAGTTTGCACTTGATTAGGACCTTGAATTCCAAGTTTGAGGTACTTTGCCCATATAAATCTTTATGTAATAATGGGTTAAAAGGGGTAACCCTGGGGTGGACACCCTGTGTAACACCTGGGGTGTTACAGCCCTCCCCCCTGAAAGGAATCTCGTCCCGAGATTTTAGGTAGAGTCCCTTGGAGGGTGCTTGAAGGTGTGTTAGTGCTACTCTCCCTTTATGCTCAAGTTTCACTTTTTAACTGTTCTTCGAATGTCATCCTCTTTGCAACTTCAGAAGGAAGCCCTTCTTAAATTAAATCCACGACTTAGACTATCCTTGTTATCTAAGTTTTTCTTATAATTGACTTCAAAGGGCAGGTGGGGGTGGGGTTTTTGGGGTTACATACCGACTCCTTTGGGCAGAAAGTCGGGGAAGCGAGAGCGTAGAAAATCCTCCGTCTCCCATGTAGCTTCTTCTGCTGAATGGTGACTCCACTGAACCTTATACATTCTGATTGATCTTGCCCGAAGTTGATCTCTCCTTTTGATCCAATACCTTGACGGGGTACTCTTGGTAGGACAAGTCTAGTTCTATCTCAATGTCCGGTTCCGGTAGCACTTCAGTGGGTAGACGAACACATTTCCGTAGCTGAGATACATGGAACACATTGTGAACTGCTGCCATACGGGGTGGCAATTCCAATTGGTAAGCTACGGGTCCACAACTTGCCTTGATCTTATAGGGTCCAATGTAACGAGGGGCTAACTTGCCCTTGATCCCGAATCTCTGGACACCCTTGGTTGGTGATATCTTAAGATAGACATGATCTCCCACCTCAAACTGTAGAGGCTTCCGCCTCTTGTCATGATAACTCTTTTGCCTGGCCTGAGCAGCCTTCTAGGTTCTTCTTGATAATTCTGACCTTTGCTTCTGCTTCAAGTACCAAATCGGGCCCAAAAATTTCCCTTTCTCCTGCTTGAGACCAATTTAGTGGGGTCCTACACCTTCTCCCATATAATGCCTCAAAAGGTGCCATCTTCAGACTGGACTGATAGCTGTTATTGTAAGAAAACTCTGCCAAGGAAAGACACTTGTCCCAATCCTTTCCATAGTGTAGTGCATAGGCTCGCAACATGTCTTCCAAAATCTGATTTACCCTTTCTGTCTGACCATCTGTTTGGGGATGGTATGCTGAGCTTCGCATAATCTGGGTTCCAAGTGATTCCTGCAATTGTTCCCAAAATCGTGCCACAAAAGGTGCTCCTCGGTCGGAGACTATAGTCCGTGGTATCCCATGCAGACGAACTACCTGGTCAATGTAGATCTCTGCATACTTCTCCGCCCGGTGGGTGGTGTGCACTGGCAAGAAATGAGCAGTCTTGGTCAATCTGTCCACAATAACCCATATGGAATCATGGTGCCTGGGGGTATTGGGCAATCCCACTATGAAGTCCATGCAAATGTCCTCCCATTTCCAAGATGGTATGGGAAGGGGTTGCAAAGGGCCTGCTGCCTTCAAGTGACTAGCTTTTATCCTCTGGCAAGTGTCACACTCGGAGATGTACTTGGCAATTTCCCTCTTCATTCTGGTCCACCAGTATAAAGATCTAAGATCATGGTACATCTTGTTGCTACCAGGGTGCATGGAGAATTTGGAAAAGGTGAGCTTCATCCAGTATCTTCTTTCTAAGTTCAGGGTCCTTGGGAACCACCAATCGGTCTCCAAACCATAAAATTTCCTTGTTGTCCTGACGGAAACACTTGTATTTTTCTGCCTTTTGCTTGAGCATATCTTTGATAACCTGAACACCCTTATCCCCAATCTGTGCCTGAACTATTTGCTCTTGCAATGTGGGCTCCACCGAGATATAACTCAATTCACCGGAAGGAATAACTTCCAGGTTCAGCTTACACAGCTCATCACACAAGGTGGTGACTCTTGCATCCATGTTCATACAATTGCACTGGGCCTTTCTGCTCAAAGCATCTGCCACAACATTGGCTTTGCCAGGATGGTAATGCACCTCCAAATCATAGTCCTTGATTAATTCCAACCATCTCCTCTGCCGCATGTTCAGATATGCCTGAGTGAAGATGTATTTGAGGCTCTTATGATCAGTGTAGATGTTACAGTGAGCCCCCATCAAGTAGTGTCTCCATATCTTAAGAGCATGAACCACAGCTGCCAATTCCAGATCATGTGTAGGGTAGTTCTGCTCATGGGGCCTAAGTGCTCTGGAAGCATAAGCAATCACTCTGTTCTCTTGCATCAAGACACATCCCAATCCTGTACCAGAAGCATCACAATAAACTTCGAAGGGCTTAGTGTTATCGGGTTGGAGCCAGCACTGGGGCTGTTGTCAAATGTTGCCTCAATGTATGAAAAGCATGTTCGCACTTCTGGCTCCAAGCGAACTTGGCTCCCTTCTTCAATAACTCAGTCATTGGCTTGGCAATTCTGGAGAAATCCGGAATAAATCGTCGGTAGTACCCTGCCAATCCCAGAAAACTCCTAATCTGTCTCACTGTAGTTGGAGGTTTCCAGTCCATCACTTCTTGCACTTTCTCAGGGTCAACTGATATCCCATTCTGAGAAATTTTGTGACCCAAGAATTTAATCTCCTTCAGCCAGAAATCACACTTAGACAACTTAGCATACAACTGATGGTCACGGAGTCTCTGAAGTACAGTATGCAGATGTTTAGTGTGCTTAGCTTCATTCTTGGAATAAACCAGAATGTCATCAATGAAAACGACCACGAACTTGTCTAACTCTGGCATGAATACTGAGTTCATCAAGTACATAAAGTAAGCCGGGGCATTGGTCAGCCCAAAAGACATCACCAAAAACTCATACAGCCCATATCTGGTAGAGAAGGCCGTCTTGGGAATATCGCTGGCACGGATCTTGATCTGATGGTAGCCTGAGCGAAGGTCTATCTTGGAGAATACCTTGGCTCCTACCAACTGATCAAACAGAACATCAATGCGGGGTAACGGGTATTTGTTCTTTATAGTCACCGCATTGAGAGGGCGGTAGTCAACACACATCCTCAAACTCTCATCCTTTTTCTTCACGAATAAGGCGGGACATCCCCATGGTGAAGTACTTGGACGAATAAACCCCTTGTCCAACAACTCTTGCAATTGCTTCTTCAATTCTGCCAATTCCGCGGGAGGCATCCTATAGGGTCTCTTAGAGATAAGAGCAGTCCCGGGTTGCAATTCAATTGCAAACTCAATATCTCTGTCAGGTGGCATTCCTGGCAATTCATTCGGAAAAACATCGGGGTAGTCATAGACTACTGGGGTCTTCCTTACTGGGGATTCTGTCATGATATAGGCACAAGAACGGGTACAACCCTGATCGGGCAAATATAATGTGGTTTCACCACAGGTTGGTGAGTGCACTTCGATGGCCCTAGCTGCAATGTCAATCACTGCCTGATGTTTGGTCAACCAATCAGTTCCCAATATGATATCCACACTATCCAGTCCCAAGATAAGAAGGGTTGGTTTTAATTATCAAACTACCAAACTTTAGAGGCACATTCTTGTTGATTTGATTGGTGGCAATCCTGCCTCCTGGTGTTGAAATGGTGATACCCCCGTGGGTGTGGTGAAGGGGCAATTGACACTTGGCACTAAATTTGGCACTAATAAAGCTATGTGATGCACCAGAATCAAAAAGAGTGATAGCAGGATAATTTAAAACTGTAAAGATACCAGTCATGACGGGTGCTCCCTCTGGAATATCAGCCATGGTGGTGAAGTTCAGCCTGCCCTGCCTCACTTGCACCTTCTGCCTCTTGCCCTGGTTCTGATTAACATTCTGCCCCTGCCTCTGCTGATTCCTGGGGCAATTCTTGGCATAATGCCCAGTGTTACCACAGGTGAAACACCTGTTGTCATTTGCCTGGCGGTACTGTTGCTGCTGATTGTTCCTCTGAGCTGGAAACTGGGTGCGGTCGGGTACTTGCTGCTGCTGCGGTGGTCTGATCACCCATCTCCCTTGCTGCTGCTGAGGTCCCCTGTTCTGCGTGTCGGACACAATCCTGAAGCGCTGTGGCTGAGCTGAGGGTCCTGCCACAGGGGTCTTCCTCTTCTTCTCTGCCTGTCGAGCTATAATGCAGTCCTCCTGGGAGATAGCCATGTTGACCAACTCATTGTAGCTGTTGGCCCTGACGGTGTTGAGACGATCACGGAGCTTGGTGCTGAGCCCCCGTCTGAACCTGTCCCTCTTCTTCTCGTCCGTGTCTGCATGGTATCCAGCATACTGGCACAAGTCATTAAAGGCCTGGGCATACTGCAACACTGTCCTGTTGCCCTGAGTGAGTGCCAAAAACTCATTGAGCTTCCGGTCCATGATCCCGGTTGGTATATGGTGTCCTCTGAAAGCTGCCTTGAACTCCCTCCACTCCACCTCTCGGTCCTCTGGCTGCATAGCAAGAAAATGATCCCACCAAGTCCTCGCGGGTCCGCGAAGCTGCTGGGTGGCAAACCTGACTTTGGTGACCTCTGAGCAAGCTCCATGGAGCAGTGGGAATTTGGATTCCACCACCCGCAACCATACATCTGCATCAAGTGGGTCCTCTGCCCTTGTGAACAATGGAGGCTGAGTGCTGAGGAACTCCTGATAGGTAGCCGCCGCAGGGTGACGCTGATGGTCTCCACCACCATAGTGCTGTGGTGGTGGCTGACACTGAGCCAGCTGCCTCAAGATCTCATTCTGCTGAGCCATGAGCTCCTGCAGAGTGGGAGGCGGTGGTGGTGGGGGAACGTGCTCATTCTGGCCACGACGCTGCCTCCCGGCCATCTGAAAAGCCACATACATGCTTAACACCACATCTCCAAGTTCAAAATTTATCGGCGGAGAAAAAGTTAAAACAACATGATAGACTCCAACTTCAACATAAAGATTTTTTTAAAAGTCACAAATTCTTCTTTCCAAATTTAAACTGATATCAGCATCCATTAAACAAGCTTCCAAGAGAGTTTAGCACGATTACATCGATTGGCCCCAAAATGACTCAACTCTATCTAGCTTAGTACCCCAAAGGCGCAAAAGCTAAGCTAGCCGCGAGGAGTCCAACCATCACCAACGTCTAACTCTACTCTGGTCACCTAGTGCGCGAATGAGGCCGCACTCGACTCGGGGGAAGGTGGTCTTCCCGAGCCAGCAGTGTCTACACTGGAGGCAGGCTCATCTCCTCCCTCGATGTCGACGTCCTCGTTGGCCTCTTGGTCCTGGATCTCCTGGTGATGCATGTCCAGGTGCTCGTTAGCCTCAGCAAGCTGTTGCTGAGTGTTAATGAGCTGATCCTCTAAAACCTCGATGGTGTTCTCCCTGGTGCCCACTAGCTCCTCCAACTCATGAATCTCATCAGACAGCTGCTCCACTTGCAAATCTTTTTCTACCAGCTCCTGGGACAAGTCAACCACGAGCTCCTCCCTGTTGTCCAAGGTGATCTTGGTCGCCTCTAGCAGTGCCATCAAATGAGACATTGCCTCCCCACGCATTACTTGCAGACGATACAGGGCGTTCATGCATCGCACCGACAAGTGAGCCGTGTGGCCTGGGTAGAGAGCCCAGATGTCCTTGGCATGCTCCACCCGATCCTTCCACATCGGGTCGTTCTCCTTTTCCGCGGGGAATAACCCAATGGGGTGGGTAGAGAGCTCCAAGGGATGGAACCCGCAAAAAGTCGTCAACCCGTGCAGAGCGATCGCCTCGATCGTGTCCTCTGCCCGGTATCCGAAAGACTCGGAGTCCAGAGAACGCCAGCCTGGCTGCAGGGGATGAGGCTCCAAGATCATCCTCACCCTACAGCGAGGCACCCGGTGCTTCTCAAATTGCTGCACCGTGTACTGAGGGGGTGTCAAGTATCCGGCCCCCTGAAGTACCTCCCACAAGATGCGGGGAAAACCCTCTCGTGCAAGTCCATCAATGTGGGTCAGTGCATTTCCGTCATCGGAGGATCCGTGGGAAGTCATCTGTGTACGGTTAAGCGTAAGTAAAAGAAAAAGAATTACAAAAAGAACAAGGAAAATAAAACTCAGCCTGTCTCTAGTTAAAAGAAAAAGGCACTGGGGACCTAGTTGGTTGTTATCTTGTTTTTAAGTCCTTTTACTCAATTAGCCATTTGCTTAATTAAGAATGCATGCATGCTCGTCCTGAACGACCTCTCAAGAAGATAAAAGGAATAGGGAAGAACTCCCATCCTGTAAAAAGTGGCCTGTAGGGCCTAGTCACTTAGCCACCTAGCTACCCTTCTATCATCCTAAGGCCTCACGTCCTAGGTCTATCCTGCTCGTCCTACGATCTATCCAACATTGTTTCTATCAAATTTTACTTTAGAAAAGGGATGGCATTTATGTTTTATTGATTCCTCTGTGGTGGTACAAGCTCCGATACCAGCTGTGGCGGAACTGCCCGAATTATTCCAACTTAAGTGCCTAAGCCCTGCCTTAGAGGCTAGACCACACTTAAATGGGAATAACCCGTCAATCCCTCGGATCTAGTCCGACACGGCCACTGACAGGATCAAGTACCACACTCTCACTCGATGATGAGTCACAGAGCAAATACAATAAAGCATAAAACCATACATGTCAGAGTATTAAATTATTACATCATCATCATCATCGGAGTTTTTGCAAAAGTGACCATCATTGTTTCGAAGTGCAGCGGAAATAAACTAACGGTAAATAAATAGAGAGATGGGGAAGCCTGTCCCATCACTCCTCATGCTCCTCCTCAGCCGAGGCAGGGTCCCACTCAACAGTCCAACCCGGTGGTAAGGTGGACGGCCAAGTCACTCCAGCGACCATGTCCTCCAGAGAACCTGTAAAAAAAAATTATGCCACAAGCAAGGCTGAGTATACTAATACTCAGCTAGACTTACCCGGTGTGAGGAGTCTACTCCTCTACCTCTAGACATGCAGCTGTTTGGCTGTGGGGTTTGGTTGCCAAAAGCACTAGCTGAGTTTCTAAATCAAGATTTTAACTTTGTCAAAATTAAGTGTGACTCTCTTAAGGCTAAACGTGTACTATCTACTCGTACATAGTAGCAAGCATTTTTAGCAATCAATACCTTGTATCATCTCATCACAGTTCCACTTGTTACTCAATGTAGCAGCATGGATCAAGCAGTCTCATTAGCTGCGAGAAGCAGACGATTCGAATCGAGTTTTTATCCTTGCAAGGTAAACCTAAACACACGACGTGGCGAGGCACTCCGTCCCCACACACATCAACCGTCCCCATCGATTCCCTGGCAACAGATCAGGGCTCACCGCCTTGGCGTACAATGCCTCACTGACCCCGACTGGCCGTCGTGCAGTGACCGCACTTGTACCCACCATAACCGGAATGGGAGACCTCGTCTCAGGTCGCGTGAGGGGATATGTCTGCGGGCAGGTTCACTCAGGTACTAGGCTTACCGATTTACCATATTTCTCGGCATGTGCTTAGTACGTTCAAACGCTTGACTCACGGTACCACACCTTAATCCTTATTCCAGTTCCCACCTTGTAGACAACCAATCCCCATGGATTGTTGTCCACAGACCAACACCATTATGATATAAAAATGGATACAACCAATTTCCTGATCTCGCGCGAGTGCCAGAAAAATCACTCGACTTCTACCGAGATCCTACTTAATAAAGCAGCTACTCGACTTAGCATACTAGTATTCATCACAATGGGGTTCCTGAGATCATGCAACTAAGGTTTCAAACAACTCCTACACTTAAGTGCACAAACAATCCTACAATCATTAAGTGTAGTAAAATAGCATAAATAACAGGTTATGCATAAAACCGGGGCTTGCCTTCCAAAGCAGTGGCAGACAGGTCCTCTGGTGCAGGCTCTGGTGCTGGGTCTGGGGCTAACCCCCTGAGCAGCTCCTTGCTCCGGCACGAGGACGTACTCTCCGTCAGCAAGATTACAATCTATCGAATGCAATGAACATGTATGTTATAATTATGCAGGATTAATAACATTATGCAAAAAGAACTAAGTTAAGGAAAAACTTAGGGTTTCCGGGTCATACGGGGCCTTTAGTGGTTTATGCTTATCACTCCTAGGTTTAGGTCTTTGTTGAGGATAATATAGTGGATTTGCATTGTTCTTACACATTTCAATGGGAAATGTTATAAGGGTTTTAGGGTGACACTAATTACCAGTATTTATTTTCCTTTCTTTAATTTCTACTTATGGTTTTTAGTGTAGGTTTGAACTATGACAGTGGGTTAAAAATTTTCAAAAATTCTGTAAAAATTGCAGTGGGTTGCCATTGGCTATCCTAGCTGGTTTTAGGAATTTGAGGCTTAAACTATAAGGGCTATGCTTTAGACAAAAATAACAAGGGTGGTGTAAAATGGGCCACTTTACACTACACCTCACCATTAGAGTTGAGTTTCTTCCTAAGGGTCATTTTTGTTGAGATCTAACAGTAATACTAAACCTCTGTTCCAAAATCCATAGGAAGTTAATTGGTGATTATTTAATTGTGATTTTCTAAAGTTTAATGCCAAAAAGGTGCTTATAACTAACTTGTCATTTGAAAAATATCAAACAACAGATTTTGTATTTTTCCTCTGTTCATAATAACCAAACTTTAGTTATCCCAAAGTTTGGGGTGTCTTTGCCTTAGGGTTATTTTTGTAGGGTTTTTCTAAGTTATCCTTATTTTATTAATTTAAAAGGTATCCTTCTTATTTTATACTAAAACAGGGTATGATATATTTTTCCAGTGAACTACATTGAATAAGTATCTTAACAAAAATAGGTGTGCCCTCTGGTTCATTATTTAAGTCACCTTTTCTATTTTTCTTAACCTTAAGCATATTATGGAATAAGGGGTAAAAACTAACTTAATGGAGTGGGCAGAGAGGTTTATCATTTTTAAACAGGTCAGTAGGTAGATATAAACTTCTCCAAATTTTGCTAACCCTAGTCAAACAATATTTCTATTTTTCCTACTAATATTAAGTTTTTAGCAGTTTTCTTATTTAATTCAAAACTTCAGAAAAGAATACAGGAACTATGGGTTTTATTATTTTTATCTGATAGTTCATATTTCCCAGAGTCTAGCAAAATTGGTTTGATAATTTTTGGATGATTATTCTTCAAGTTATGCATTTATTAAGTTATCTGCCATATTAAAAGAAAAATAAATTTGAAAAAGGAAAAGAAAACCGGTTTGCGCTGAGGCCCCTGGGTTTTATCTCCCTCTTCTCTCACAAAACAGTCCTCGGTCTACTATTGGCATGGGTCACTGACATTGCACAAAACCCCCTGGATCTAACCGAAATCTAACCCGCGCTCCCTGACTAACTTAAACAGTACCCGCGGCATAGATTACGGCGGTGGGGCTTACCGGCGGCGGTAGAGCTCCGGCGGGGTGGTCAGTGACGTCCGGGAGGTCGCGACGGTCACGTCGATGTGCGGGTCGGCGTCGGAGGTGGTCGGAGCTACCCTGGCCATGAGCACAGGCGGCGGGGGTCGTCGGCGGCTCCTGCTCCGGCCAAACCACGGCGGTATAGTTTAATTAAGGTGCACGAGGAGCTCCACGGGGTGATGTAGAGGCCATGCGCGCAACGAATTGGAAATCGGTGCAGAGGCTTACCCGGTCCACGTGCGTCGGCGGGTTCTCGAACTCTGGTGAGCACGATTGAGCTATTCCGGTGACGCGGGCCCCCGGGTCAAGCTTGAGCAAGTCTCACGGCCTCACCAGGAAGCTATCTGAGGGCTTGGATCAAACGGAGGAGGACGGAAAAGGGGCTGGCCACGGTGGTTGCTCTCGGGCGGCACTGGCGAGTCGCGGGGAGGTCGTCGGAGCTAATGGCTGGCTCGGGTAAGTCAGGCGAGGTACGGAGGAGGCAACTGGGAAGGCAACCGAGCACTGGGGCGGGCTTTATAGCCGTGGCACGGGTGTGGTCACGGGCGGCCGCGGGCGCGCGGGGGTTCGCGCACGGGCGTGCTCTGAGCGCGCCCCCGGATGTTAGCTCGCGTCGAACACGTGGAAGCTTGCTTCTGCCATGGTTCAACGGCGGATTAGAGCACCATAGCGTGCGTATCTTGGCAAAGTCACTGTGTACGGTCGCTTCTCTGCTCCATATCCTACCTTTTTGCTGTGAGTTCCAAGTCGAGATATGGTCGGGGTAGGGAGATAGAGAGGGAAGAAGTTTGCTGTGTCAGCTAGGTCCGAACCGAGACAAAAGTGGTGTCAAGTCGTGTCTAGCGCCCTAGGGTAGGTGTCATATCTTTCCAGGGTGTTCTAGGGTTAATTTGGCGCCACTTTGTCAATTGGGTCGAAGGGTTTTGAAATTTGGATTAAGGTGAACATGTGGAGTCTTTGTTCAAGGGTTAGTTTTTATACTTAGGCAAAATCTGAATTCTCCCTTGAGCTGAACCTTAGGTGATCTTTTGAGGACTTTTCTGAAAACTTTTTGGGGGTACTTCCTTACTATTAATTGTAGGTTAGGAAGTATATTACATCTTTTATATTTGGCCCAAGCCATGATCATAAGGTTTACATGATCCTTTGATCATAGCTTCAATTAGGGTTCTTATTGCCCATGGGGGGGTTTGCTTTAGGGTTTTGGGAAATCCTCACTTAGATGTGCATGACAAGCTAGGGCATGATATCCAAGATAGTTTGCACTTGATTAGGACCTTGAATTCCAAGTTTGAGGTACTTTGCCCATATAAATCTTTATGTAATAATGGGTTAAAAGGGGTAACCCTGGGGTGGACACCCTGTGTAACACCTGGGGTGTTACACTAGGCATAGAGGTAGAAATAAGTGGCTAATTAAGTAGGCTCCGTGGGCCAGTACTTAGATTTTTAAGGATGCCCTAAGAGCACCCTATTTTCTAGAGAGGAGACGTTATTTTCAGCATGCATGCATTATAAACAGAAAAGGGAATTTAAAACTTGAGCTAACCCACTTCCTTTTAAACCCATTCAGGCTCTTTTATTTTATTCCTTCCACCATAATCTTTACCCTTGATACCCTTCCACAGATGAATTCACCCACCCCCGCCAGTGGAGGAGACACCTGTTTCAGTTCTGACTTCATTTCTCGTGATGGCTTTCCTTCCATCTTGTGGGAAGTGCTTAACTCCGCTGGTTACCCTACGCCCCCTTTGTACACGGTGCAGTTGTATGAGGAGCATCGGATACCTCGTTGTCGGGTCTGGCTGACTTTGGAGGCTCATCCCCTTCAGCCGGGTTGGCGTTCTCTTGATTCCGAAACAGTTGGATTCAGCGACGGACGACACCATTGAAGCGGCAGCCATGAAGACTCTGACGACTTTCTGTGGCTACCATCCCCTGGAGATGGTGATGCACCCCTTGGGACTCTTCCCTGCTGAGAAGAGGGATGACCCCATGTGGTGTAACCGCGTGAGCCATGTGAAGGATGTGTGGGAAATGTATCCTAACTTGGTTGGGAGGGTCACCGTTCAGTGCATGAGTGCGCTGTACCGCCTTCAGGCCCTTCAGAGCGACGCTATGGCACACCTTGCTAACATCGCTCAAACCACCAAGCTCACTCTCGACAGTCGAGAAGATTTTATGGTCGATTTATCCTCCAAGTTAGTGGAGAAGGATCTGCAGGTGGAAAGGCTGAGCCAGCGCATTACCACCTTGGAGCAGCAGGTGGAGATCCGAGACAACACTATTGATGTCTTGGAAAACCAGCTCCACGATGTGCAGAGGGAACTCGAAGAGGCAAATGACCACTTGGACATGCACCACTTGGAGATGGAGGCCAATGAAGTTGGAAGAGAGGGAGAAGAGGCCCCCGAGGAGCTAGGACCAGCCCCTGGTGCCAATGGGACTACCTCCGCGATGCCTCTTTCGCCCGTATCTAGTGTCGCTTCCACCGCTCAGGGTTGATTAGTCACTTCGACGCTTTTGGGCAGATAAAAACCTAAGTGAGCTTAGTTAATATCAGATTTTGGACTAGGCTTACGAGTACTTTCCTCTGATTGATGTAACCATGTGAACTTTTGAAATCTGTGGGATGTTTGTAAACATGTTATCTTCATTTCGAACCTAATACTATGATTATGGGCTTTTTCTTTCCATATGAGATAATACCTTGTCGTTCAAAATTGTGAGTTGGGATAACAATGGCGACAATCTCTGTTTTCAGATGGCAGCTAGGCAGCGTCGCGGGCATAACAAGTAGGTTCCCCCGCCACCTCCTCCAGCTCCCACAGTGCAGGAGCTGATGGCCTAGCAGAATGAGATTTTGTGACAGCTCTTGCAGCGCCAGCTCCACCCTCAACAGCATGGTGGAGGCCAGCCTCAGCGACCTCCGGCAGTAGCAACCTACCAGGAGTTCCTGAGCACGTAGCCACCCTTGTTCACCAAGGCAGAGGATCCGTTGGACGCCGACGTGTGGCTCCGCGTCGTTGAGTCCAAGTTTCCCCTCCTCACGGGAGACTGCCCTGATGCTACCAAGGCTCGTTTTGCCGCGCAGCAGCTTCGTGGATCTGCTCGGACTTGGTGGGACCACTTCCGTGCTATGCTCCCCGCTGATCGTGAAGTGTCTTGGGAGGAATTCAAGACTGCTTTTAGAGGGCACCACATCCCAGCTGGCATTCTTGATTGTAAGCTGAATGAGTTTCTGGCACTTAATCAAGGAACCCACACGGTACTGCAGTATGCGCAGGCCTTCAACGACCTATGCCAGTATGCAGGCTACCATGCTGATTCTGATGAGAAGAAGAGAGACCGCTTCCGTAGGGGTCTTAACACCAAGCTGCGGGAACGACTCAACACTGTCCGGGCTGATAGCTTCAATGAGTTGATGAACCTGGCCATCTCCTAGGAGGATTGCATTGTAGCTCACCGGGCAGAGAAGAAGAGAAAGGCACCGATGGCAGCACCATCCACCCAGGCCTAGAGGCTCAGGATTGTTTCTCACAATCAGAGCAGAGGTTTTCAGCAGCAGGCAGGCAGATGGGTGATCAGGCCACCTCAGCAGCAGCAGCCGGCACCCCACCGCTTTCCAGCTCCCGCTCCATGGAACAATCAACCTCCGCAGCAGCAGCAGTTCCGCCAGGGCAATGGGAACAAATGTTTCACTTGTGGCAATGTGGGCCATTATGCCAAGAATTGTCCCAGGAACCAGCAAAGGCAGGTGCCAGCACCAAATCAAGACAAGGGAAGAAAGCAGAAGGTACATGTTAAGCAAGGGAAGCTCAACTTCACTACCTTGGAGGAAGTACCTGAAGGAGCTCCTTTCATGACCGGTATCTTTTCAGTTCATAATCAACCTGCTTTAATTCTATTTGATTCTGGTGCATCTCATAGTTTCATTAGCCAGAAGTTCAGTGCTAAATGTGAACTGCCATTCTCTCACTCAAAAGGGTCATTTATGATAGTCACACCTGGGGGTAAAATTTCAACTAATCAATTTAACCAAAGTGTGCCTATTCAACTAGGAAGCCACATTGTCAAAACCACCCTTCTTGTTTTGGGTTTGGAGAATGTGGACATTATTCTAGGAGCTAATTGGATGACTCTGCACCAAGTTGTGCTTGATGTAGCCAGCCGTACCGTGGAAATCAATTCTCCGTTCTGTGGGAACTTCACCTTAATTCTGCCCAGTCAAGGTTCTACTCGGTCATGTGCTTTCTCTATGACAGAGTTACCCCTGAAGAAGATCCCAGTGGTCTGTGAGTATGCAGATGTCTTTCCTGATGAATTGCCAGGAATGCCACCCGACCGGGATATTGAATTTGCCATCGAGTTGCAACCGGGAACGACACCAATTTCCAAGAGGCCTTACCGAGTGCCACCCGCTGAGTTGGCAAAATTGAAGAAGCAATTAAAAGAGTTGCTGGATAAGGGATTTATTCACCCAAGTACTTCGTCTTGGGGATGCCCAACACTGTTTGTAAAGAAGAAAGATGAAAGCTTGAGGTTGTGTATAGATTACCGCCCTCTTAATGCGGTAACTATCAAGAACAAGTATCCCTTGCCTCGTATTAATGTTCTTTTTGACCAGTTGGTCGGGGCCAAGGTGTTTTCCAAAATAGACCTTCGCTCCGGCTACCATCAGATCAAGATACGAGCAAGTGATATTCCGAAGACGACATTCTCAACCAGATATGGGCTATATGAATTCTTGGTGATATCTTTCGGGCTGACTAATGCATCAGCATGTTTCATGTATCTGATGAATTCTGTTTTCATGCCTGAATTGGACAAGTTCGTAGTGGTGTTCATCGATGATATCTTGGTGTACTCTAAGAACAAAGAAGAACATGCCGGGCATTTGCATGTAGTACTTCGACGTCTGCAAGAGCACCACCTTTATGCCAAGTTGTCCAAATGTGATTTTTGGCTAAAGGAAATCAAATTCTTGGGTCACACTATCTCTCAGGACGGAATAGCTGTTGATCCTGATAAGGTGCAAGAGGTGATGAACTGGAAGCCACCCACGACTGTCCATCAGGTTCGGAGTTTTGTGGGATTAGCTGGTTATTACCGAAGATTTATTCCGGATTTCTCTCGAATTGCGAAGCCTATAACTGAGCTGTTGAAGAAAGAAGCCAAGTTTATTTGGAGTCAAAAGTGCGAAGATGCCTTCCATGCATTAAGGAAGCATCTGACCACAGCACCAGTATTGGCGCAACCCGACAACAGCAAGCCTTTTGATGTGTATTGTGATGCCTCTAGCACTGGACTAGGTTGTGTCTTAATGCAAGACAACCGAGTCATTGCTTACGCCTCAAGAGCACTCAGGCCTCATGGGCAAAATTATCCCACTCGACCTCGAGTTGGCAGCAGTGGTTCATGCATTAAAAATATGGAGGCACTATTTGATGGGAACCCACCGCAACAATGTCACTGATCATAAGAGCCTTAAGTACATCTTTACTTAGGCTGATCTCAACATGAGGCAGAGAAGATGGCTAGAGCTGATCAAGGATTATGACCTGGAGGTACATTATCACCCAGGGAAAGCCAATGTGGTAGCAGATGCCTTGAGTCGGAAGTTGCAGTGCAATTGTATTCTGATGGATTCTCGCATTAACACCTTGTGTGATGAGTTGAGCAAGATGCAAATTGAAGTGATTCCTTCTGGTGCTCTGTCTCACCTTTCTGTCGAGCCAGCCTTGCAAGACCAGATCATCATGGCCCAGCTCAGTGACAAGGGAGTGTAGATTATCAAGGAGAATCTCCATCAGAAGGTTGACAAGTATAAATGTTTCCGCCAAGATGAAAAGGGAGTGTTATGGTTCAAAAGCAGATTGGTGATTCCTAAAAACAAGGACCTCAAGAAGAAAATCTTGGACGAGGCTCATCTCTCCAAATTCTCTATGCATCCGGTAAGCACTAAAATGTACCATGATCTGAAGCCTTTGTATTGGTGGATCAGAATGAAGAGGGAGATAGCCCAGTATGTATCAGAATGTGACACCTGTCGGAGGGTAAAGGCAAGCCACTTGAAATCAGCTGAAGTTTTGCAACCCCTATCTATACCTTCGTGGAAATGGGACGACATCAACATGGATTTCATCGTGGGTCTGCCCAACACCTCTCGTCATCATGATTCGATTTGGGTAATTGTGGACCGACTGACGAAAGTGGCACATTTTCTCCCTGTGCACACCACTGATAAGGCTCAAAAGTATGCAGAGTTGTACATTGACCGGATCGTGTGTTTGCACGGATTACCTCGGACCATTGTTTCTAACCGAGGAGCCCAATTTGTTGCCAGATTTTGGGAACAGTTGCAAGAGTCCTTGGGAACCAAGCTAATCAGGAGTTCAGCTTACCACCCACAGACTGATGGTCAGACGGAAAGGGTAAACCAAATTCTGGAGGATATGCTGAGAGCTTGTGCGATCGATTGTGGCAAGAACTAGGATAAGCACCTCTCTTTGGCAGAGTTTGCTTATAACAACAATTATCAATCCAGCCTAAGGATGGCACCCTTTGAAGCTCTCTATGGAAGAAGGTGCAGGACACCACTCAATTGGTCTCAGCCTGGAGAAAGAGGAGTTTTCGGACCTAACTTAGTGACCGAAGCCGAAAGGAAGGTCAAACTAACCAGGAAGAATCTAGAAGCTGCTCAGGCTAGGCAGAAGAGTTACCATGATAAAAGAAGGAAACCTCTCCAATTCAAGGTGGGAGATTTTGTGTACCTCAAGGTATCACCCACCAAGGGAGTGCAGAGGTTTGGAATCAAAGGCAAGCTAGCCCCTCATTACATTGGACCTTATGAGATCATAGAAACCTGTGGACCCGTGGCATATAAGCTGAAGTTACCTTCAAAAATGTCTGCCATTCACAGTGTGTTCCATGTATCTCAGCTGAAGAAGTGTGTTCGATTGCCGACCGAGATCATAGCAGAGCCAGAATTGGAGATAGAACCAGATCTATCGTACCAAGAGTACCCTTCCAAGATTCTGGATTGCAAAGAAAGATCAACTCAGGCTAAATCGATCAAAATGTACAAGGTCCAATGGAGTAATCACTCAGAGGAAGAAGCTACTTGGGAGACTGAGGAATTCTTGAGATCCAACTTCCCTGATTGCCTACCTAAGGAATCTGGTACGTAATCACACCCAACCCCTCCTCCTGCCCTTCGAATCTAAAATTCAGAAATATGATCTTAATCAGAATGAAGTAACCATAATACAAGATTTAAAAAGTACTTCCTTCTGAAGTTGCAATGAGAATGACATTCGAAGAGCAAATTGCCCTAATAATAAGAGCACCCACTTCCTATAAGTCTCACCCTTTGCTTCACCCCGGGAGGACTCTGACCCGAATCTCGGGACGAGATTCCTTTAAGGGGGGAAGGCTGTGACACCCCAGTGTCACCTAGGGTTTTTCTCAAAAATGCTAGCCCAAGAACCATCATTTTATGTGAACCAATTTGAGCATGAACATCAAATTCACTTAAGAATAAAAGACCCACTAAGCCTATACTTAAAAGTATCATGTGCAAAACAAATGGGTTTTTCAAAAAAGGCAAAAAAATGTGCAACCCCAATAAAAACCCTAATTGAACCCTATAAACAAATTTCAAGAGAAAGGGGAAAAGGGTATGAATAATATAAAATCATGGCTTGGGCCAATTATAAACATTAAAGTATACTAAATAAGCAACAACGAAGATTATGGAAGCTCGGCCAAAACAATTTAAATAAAACCCTAAACAAGCCTCTCAAGTGGGAGTTCATTAGGAAATTCTGAAATTCAGAATTCTGAATTTCAGACCTTGAGCCAAAGATCAGGCATGTTCACCTTGATCCCTAACTCAAATCCTAATGGCCCCATTAACAAAAACGTGCCTAACTAACCTCTCTATCTTGTGCCAGAAGATGGCATTGGGACGCGTGCCTCGGACACGTCAAACCAGAGATCTTCTCCCTTTGTGCGGTAGTGAGACAAACCAAATTTCTTCCCTCTCTATCTCCTAATCCAGTCAACCAAACCTGCTAGCCTCCACACATAAACGACAAAGGGACCTGAGAGGAAGAGATATCTCAACGGGATTATGGCCAAAATCTCAAAGATTTGGAGCCAATCCGTGCTTGAACTCGACCTCTCTCTGCGCTGCCTCGTGCTCGACGCTGTGCCAGGCGCCAGAGCGCGCACTGGCGTTCGCCGCGCATGCCCCGAGCGCTTGTCAGAGCCCCGCCCTCGGTCGTGCTCGCCCGCGCCTATAAAGCCTTCCCCGGCGCGCCTCACTTCACCCCGTGCTCACCATCGCCGGCCCAACGCCCCTCCTTAGCTCCGGCGAGCTCTTTCCCACCCGCCATTGCCGCCAGAGCTTCGGCCACCGTGGCCAGCCCACTCCAGTCACCTCAAGTCTCGCCAGCGCTTCGGTTAGCTTCGCCATTGGCCTGTAAAGCTTTCCAAGCCCTTGGACCTGGCAGAACCTCACCGGAAGGCGAAGATCGACCTCACCGGACTTCGGCCACCCGCCTGCACGCGTGGACCGAGCTCTCCGGTAAACCATTCTTCAATTACTTGCGCTCACACCTTCCTTGACCCCTGGTGAAGCTCCCTGACCCGTTTGATTGGTCAATTGTGCCCTGGATAGGCCGGACTCCTCGCGCCGACGAGCTCCCCCGCCTACGCATGCGGACCGACCGACTCCGACCATCCCGGCGGCGACCCGCACATCGCCATGACCCTCATGACCTCCCCTACACCCTCGGCCACCTCACCGGAGCAATCTCGTTGCCGGTAAGCCCCTCCGCCCTTTCTTCCGTCGCGGGTACTATTTAATTTGGGGGAAGGACCTCGGGTTAGGATTAGAAGAATCCAGGGGGTTTTCTGAGATGTCAGTGACTCGATTGAATAGTAGCCCAGGGACTAGTCTGTAAGGAAAACTTAAAACACCCGCCAGGGACCCCGTTGCAAAGTAGTTTTCCATTTAATCATTTCGGTTTAAATCTTTTTAATGAACAGAGAACTTAGGAAATCCATAACTTGATGAATACTTAACCAAAAATTGTCAAACCAATTTTGCTAAATTTTAAATATTATGAACTACCAAGTAAAAATATTGAACCCTATGCTTTCTGTTCTAATTTTTAGAGTTAAAAATTAAATACAGAAACTGACCAAACCTTGTTTAATTAAGGAAAATTAGTTATATTCCTCTGCTGAACCTAAGAAAATTTGTAGATGTTCAAACCCCACTCAACCACTGTTAAAAATAGTAAGAACCCCAGTATTGAAAAATTTAGTGTAGATATCCATTAAAAGCCATTTCTGCCCAAACCTTAGGAAAATCAGAAGGGCCTTAGATATTAATGACCAATGGATGAAACTATTTTTCCTAGTTTGCTTAAGTAACAAAGAACCTAGGAAAAATAAAGGAACCTCTAGTCTAGATCAGATTCAAAGAGAAATGTTTTATTTAGCATTATTCCAACTAGAAATCAATTATTAAAATTACAAAACCAGATGCAAAATTGATAATAAAAATCCAGTGGACTTGTAACCACTAAAACCCCACTGCAAAAATAGTAAACACCCCAGCCCATCATTTTAAGTAAGGTAAATAATTAGAACATGATAATGAGCCATAGTTCAATTAAATTATGAGTGACCCAAAATAATGCAATAATGGGTAAATAAATTTTTGCTAGACCAATAATGAGGTAGGCCACTAGAGAAAAATACAAACTCATTGGGAAGATGCAAAATAATACCTATTGTCAATATTTTGTAAGAAAGACCATTTAATCAAAATAATGCACACCACCCCTTTCCTTAAGCAAAAAGATGCCAAACTTCAAAATGATTGCTCTTGCACAAAGAAGAAGCTAGGAAAAAATAGAAATTTGTTGTTTGATATTTTTCAAATATAGTGGTAGTAGAAAGCACCCCTTTGGCTAGAAACTTTAGAAAATCCTAGTAAAATAACTAATAAGTATTAATGGCTATAAATTTGTACCAAGTCATGTTATAGCCTCTAAATGCCAGCAAAAATAAGTCTTAGAGAATTACCTACTATTGAATGATAGTTGTAGTTCAAATCACCCCTTCTGCCCTAAAATTTGGGAATTTTGTCCAGAGAAAAATACTCACTTTTTGAACTCCAAATTTCGAGACAGAGAATCACACATCAGTAACAAGCCACTGTAACTTTTGCAGAATTTTTGGAAATTTATTGGGGTGACTTGTAGTTCAAACCCACTCCAAAAAATTAAAAAGAATAAAGAAAAAGAAAGGAGAAATAAACCTCAGTCCAATAAGTCCAACTTGAGTCTTGGCAATTCTCACTAAAAACCTCAAAAAGAATTCAGTGAAACCCCAAAAATAAACCTACCACTTAATTTACCAAGTATACCACCAAAAATCCCGTATAAGCAAGATTTAGCCCTATCTAACTCGAGTAGACCATGCACCATCAAGAGTTTAAATTACTAATGCACATATCATATTCTGCATATATCTTACGCATTGCATTCATTAGATTGTAATCTAGCTGACGGAGAGTACGTGCTCATCCCCGAGCAAGGATCTGTCCAAGAGGAAGACCAGGAGCAAGCTCCCGAGGCTGCTATCGAGGATCTCCCCGCAGCCCCAGCTATTGAAGGCAAGTCCCGGTTTTATGCATAACCATTTATATATGCTACTTTACTACACTTAATGTTTGTAGGTTTGTAATGTGCACTTAAGTGTAGGAGTTGCTTGAAACCTCTAGATGCATGAACTTAGGATTCCTTTTTGAGATGAATACTAGTATGCTAGGTCGAGTAGCTGCTTGCTAATCAGGATCTCGGTAGAAGTCGAGTGATTTTTCTAGCACTCGCGCAAGGTCAGGAATTGATTGTATTCATCTTGATAACGGGATTTATGATAGTCTATGGACCTAGATCCCGGGAGGATGCCTTGTCCATGAGACGGGAAAAAGGAATTAAGGATCAATGTGTGGATACCTGAGTCAAGCTTTTGAATGTACTAAGCACATGTCGGGAAATATGGTAACCGATAAACCTAGTACCTGAGTGAAGCCGGGCGCGGACTTTATCCCTCATGCAACCTGAGACTGGGTCTCCCATGCTAGCTATGGTGGGTACAAGTGCGGTCACTGCACGGCGGCAGCCGGGGTCAGTGGAGCATTGTATGCCAAGGCGGTGAGGCCTGGCCGCGAACGGGGAATCGATGGGGACAGTTGACGTGTGTGGGGACGGAGTGCCCTGACATGTCGTGTGTTTAGGTTTACCTTGCAAGGTTAAAACTCGATTCGAATCGTCTGCTTCTTGCAGCTAATGAGACTACTTGACCCCTTGTACTACATGGAGTAAGAAGTGAAATGAGGTTACATGAGACAATTTGTTGATTGAACTAAATGCTTGTTACCATGTATGCTTAGAAGGAGCAAATATAGCTAAGTAATGATGCTAGAATTTGAAAAGTTAAAAATGGATTTTAGAAACAGCTAGTGCTTTTGGCAAACCAAACCCCTCAGCCAAACAGCTGCATAGTCTAGAGGTAGAGGAGTAGATTCCTCACACCGGGTAAGTCTAGCTGAGTATTAGTATACTCAGCCTTGCTTGTGGCACAATTTTTGCAGGTACGATTCAGGAAATGGTTGACGGTGTGACTTGGCCTACCACCCTGCCACCGGGTTGGGCGGTCGAGTGGGATGTTGCTCCGGCAGGAGAGGAGCACGGGGAGTAGAGGGCTATGCCTTGCCCATTTCCTCGATACCGACGACATCGATTATCCGCTGCATTTTACTTCGTGAACTCTTATTTGCTACTCGAAAAACTCCGATCTATGTAATAATTCAACACTTAATTTGAGATTTCCTGTTTTATTGTATTTCTTCTGTGACTCACCTTCGAGTGAGATTGTGGAATTTGATCCTGGTTAAGTGGCTCTATCAGACTAGATCTGAGGGACTAACAGGTTATTCCGATTTAAGTGTGTTGCGGCCCCTGAGGCGTGACTTAGGCACTTAAGCTGGAGTAATTCGGGTGGTTCCACCACAATCGTTTCGCCCATAAGCTCCACCGCCCACTTTGCTATCCTACCCGAGGCCTCGCGGCACTGGATGATCTCCCCCAGGGGGAAGGATGACACCACAGTTACCGGATGAGACTCGAAGTAGTGTCGCAACTTTCGCCGTGTCAGGATCACTGCGTAGAGCAGCTTCTGGATCTGTGGGCAGCGGGCTTTAGTCTCGGAAAGCACTTCGCTGATGAAGTAGACTGGCCTCTGGATGGGCAGTGCATGCCCTTCTTCTCGTCTCTCAACTACGACCGCGGCGCTGACCACCTGAGTAGTCACGGCTACGTAGATCAAGAGGGCTTCTCCTGCAGCGGGGGGCACCAGGATGGGTGTGCTCGTAAGGAGCGCCTTAAGGTTTTCGAGGGCTTCCTCGACCTCGGGGGTCCAAGTGAAGCACTTGGCCTTCCTTAAGTGGCGGTACAGAGGCAAGCCTTTCTCGCCAAGGCATGAGATGAAGCGGCTTAGAGCCGCAAGGCATCCCATGACCCTCTGTACTCCCTTCAAATCTTTGATCGATCCCATGTTGGTGATGGCCGCGATTTTCTCCGGATTGGCCTCGATGCCCCGCTCGGAGACGATGAATCCAAGGAGCATGCCTCGGGGTACTCCGAAGACACACTTCTCGGGATTGAGTTTCACGCCTTTGGCTCTCAGACACTTGAATGTCGTTTCAAGGTCAGAGAGGAGGTCGAAGGCCCTCTTCGTCTTGACAACGATGTCGTTGACGTAAGCCTCGACTGTTCTGCCGATGTGTTGTCCGAACACGTGGTTCATGCACCTCTGGTAAGTGGCACCTGCATTCCTCAACCCAAATGGCATTGTGGTGTAACAGTACATGCCAAAAGGTATGATGAAAGAAGTCGCGAGCTGGTCGGACTCTTTCATCTTGATTTGGTGATAGCCTGAGTAGGCATCGAGGAATGACAGGGTTTCGCACCCAGCAGTGGAGTCCACGATTTGATCGATGCGAGGTAGAGGGTAGGGAACTTTCGGACATGCTTTGTTTAGACCAGTGTAGTCTACACACATCCTCCATTTTCCATCCTTCTTCCTTACAAGAACAGGGTTAGCTAACCATTCGGGATGAAATACCTCTTTGATGAACCCTGCCGCGAGTAGCTTGTGGATCTCCTCGCCTATGGCCCTGTGCTTTTCTTTGTCGAAACGGCGCAGGGTTTGCTTCATGGGTCGGGCTCCAGCTCTGATGTCCAGTGAGTGCTCGGCGACATCCCTCAGTATGCCGGGCATGTCGAGGGGCTCCACGCAAAGACTTCGGCGTTTGCACAGAGAAAGTCGACGAGCACTGCTTCCTATTTGGGGTCGAGCTTGGAGCCGATCCGAACTTGCTTGCTGGCGTCGTTGCTGGGGTCGAGAGAGACGGACTTGACCGCCTCGACTGGTTCAAAGTTGCCGGTGTGCCGCTTCGCGTCGGGCGCCTCCTTGGGGAGGCGTTCCAGGTCGGCGATGAGGGCCTCGGACTCGGCGAGAGCCTCGGCGTACTCCACGCACTCCACGTCGCATTCGTACGCGTGGCGGTATGTGGATCCGACGGTGATGACCCCATTCGGGCCCGACATCTTGAGCTTGAGGTAGGTGTAGTTGGGGACGACCATGAACTTGGTGTAGCATGGTCTTCCCAACACCGCATGGTAGGTTCCTCGGAACCCGACGACCTCAAAGGTGAGAGCTTTCTTTCAGAAGTTAGAGGGAGTTCCAAAGCAGACGGGTAAGTCGATCCGTCCGAGGGGTTAGATTCGCTTCCCGGGCGTGATCCCGTGGAAGGGTGCCGCACCGGCCCAGACCTCGGACCGATCAACCCCTAAGAGTTCTAGGGTCTCGGCGTAGATGATGTTAAGGCTGCTGCCTCCGTCCATGAGGACCTTGGAGAGCCTAACATTGCCGATGATCGGATCGACGACGAGCGGGTACCTTCCCGGGCTTGGCACGAAGTCGGGGTGGTCGCCTTGGTCGAAGGTGATAGGCTTGTCGGACCAGTCTAGTTAGACTAGCGCCGCCACATTCACCAAGCAGACTTCCCGGCGCTCCTGCTTGCGGTGCCGAGCCGAGGCGTTCGCCGCCTGCCCGCCGTAGATCAAGAAGCAGTTATGGACTTCCGGGAATCCCTCTTCCTTGCCGCCCTCCTTCTTGTCATTGTCATGGCCCTAGCCATCCTTCGCTGGGGGCCCGGTCTTATGGAAGTAGCGTCGGAGCATGACACATTCTTCGAGGGTGTGCTTGACGGGCCCCTGGTGATAGGGGCATGGCTCTTTGAGCATCTTGTCGAACGCGCCGGCCCCTCCAGGAGGTTTCCGAGGGTTCCTGTGCTCGGCCGCAGCGACGAGATTTGCGTCTACAGCGTCGCGCTTCGCTCGCGACTTGTTTTTAGCCTTCTTCTTCGTGGCCCACTGGGCGAACGCCTCAGGGGCGTCTGTCTTCGGCTCCCCCTAAGGCTGCTTGTCTTTCCGGAAGATGGCTTCGACCGCCTCTTGACCCAAGGCGAACTTGGTGGCGACGTCCATCAGTTCGCTCGCACAGGGTGGGAGTCTTGCGCCCTAGTTTGCTCACCAAGTCTCGGCAAGTGGTGCCGGCAGGGAAAGCCCCGATGACATCCGATTCGGTAACGTTGGGCAGCTCAGTGCGCTGCTTTGAAAACCGCCGGATGTACTCTCGGAGGGACTCCCTTGGCTGCTAGCGGCAGCTTCGGAGGTACCACGAGTTCCCAGGGCACACATACGTGCCTTGGAAGTTTCCCGCGAAAGCCTTGACCAGTCGTCCCAGTCGGAGATCTGCGTAGGAGGCAGATGCTCCAGCCAGGCTCGGGCGGCATCGGAGAGGAAAAGGGGTAGATTACGGATGATGAGGTTGTCATCATCCGCCCCTCCCAACTGGCATGCCAGTCGGTAGTCCGCGAGCCACAGCTCCGGCCTCGTCTCCCTTGAGTACTTGGTGGTAGTAGTCGGGGCTCGAAAACGGGCAGGGAACGATGCTCGTCGTATGGCCCGGCTAAAGACTCACGGACCGGGTAGTTCGGGCGAAGGACTGCAATTCTCCTCGCGGTTGCAGCGTCCCCCATGCCTGGGATGGTAGCCTCGGCGCACCTTCTCATCGAGGCGGGCTCGATGGTCGAGATGGTGATGTTCTTTGCCAAGGCGTTCCCGGGCGGCGGGCGCCTCGTCCCGTGTACGCTCGGGATGGACCGAGGCTTCCTGAATGCACCGGGAGGACACCGCGTGATGCTCCGAGGGGTCAGCTCGCCTGTGGGAGGTGGAGCTCTCGGCTCGTCGAACCGCGGCGCCTTCCAGGAGATTTTTGAGTTCGCCCTGGATACGCCGTCCCTCGGTGGTAGATGGCTCCGACATGGCCCGAAGCAGCATCGCCGCTGCAGCTAGGTCCTGGCCAGACTCGCTGACGGCCTGAGGCAGCGCTGCCCTAGCATTGTCGACGATGCGGCGCCGGATGTCTTCAGCTCGATGACAGGCTTCTCCGGCGAGTGCTCGGCCTGCCCACTCCTGTTCGATGTTCTGTCGGAGCTGTACAAGCCGGCCTGCTTCCCCGTCGACCCGGGCCTGCATCTCAGGGATTTGCTCAAGCTGTATGTCCTGACCCCCCGCAGGGACTGGGACGACAGCTAGCTCTCGCAGGATGTCAACGCGAGATGCGTGCCCAGGGGGATCGTCAACCACTGGCATACCGAGGTGGTTGCCTTCGTTGTGATCTCCCAGATCGACGTGGAAACATTCGCGACTTGGGCCGTAACCCTCGTCGTCAAGGTAATGGCCATCGTCAGAACAACCGGAGAGGAAGTGGTCACATGCGGACATGAAGCCCCGCATGGCACCAGGGTCATTGAGGGCAGAGAAATCCCAACCGGAGTCGGGGTCGTCCTCTTCCTCAGAACCCGCCGGTCCGAAGGTTGAGACGGCTGTCAGTCGGTCCTAGGTCGACCACATGTGGTACCCCGGAAGGTTTGGATACGCCTTTACGAAGGCGCTCCCCATAGCAGGGTCGCTAGGTGGATCAAAGCTGAACCGAAAAGGTACGGGATGGAAAACGGACGGTACCTCTTGGTCGTTGGACGGTGGTGAAGTCGCGTCAGGGGCGGAGCAAGCCGTCATCTCAGGTGCGAGGGTAACGTCCAGCAGGTCCTTTGCGAGGGTGCTGGCGTCATCAGTCTACTTGGGGCTGACACGTCGCGGGGAAGTGACACCCGCCGTCGCCTCAGGTGTGAGGGCGATGTCCGACATGTCCCCCGGGGGAGTGTCGGCGTCGTCGACTCGCTCTGGTGCGACAGCCGACAAGGTGCCGCCTCCTGCGTGGCCATGGTTGCCTCGTCTCTGCCTACTCCGACGAGGAGGGTGGCGGGGACGACTAGAGTGCTCCTCTTCTGCCGCGGGGAGATGCTGTCATAGAGCTCGCCGCCGCAGGGCGAGTCGGAGACCGTCGTTGTTGTCACGCCGCGGGGGGAGGAGTACCATGTCGTAGCTGCTGTCGAGGGACATGAACTCGAGACTCCCGAAGCGGAGCACCGTCCCGGGCTGGAGAGGTTGCTGAAGACTCCCCATCTAGAACTCAACGGGAAGGTCTTCGTTAACACGCAGCAGGCCCCTATTTGGCACGCCAACTGTCAGCGTTTCGACCCTGGGGGGTCCCTGGACCGACGAGTGAATTGTCGCTGCGTGTCCCTGCCCAGATGGGTTGGCGCGGGATGGAACATAAGATGTGGGACAAGCCTTGTATTATCCTGCACCAGGGGTGCCGCTCGCGGTAGGGGTTACAAGCGCGTCGCGTGAGGGAGAGAGAGAGGGGGACACAGAGCTCGTCCGCCGCTTCCCTCGCGCGAACCCCCCTCAGGGTGGCCCTGGACTTCCCTTTTATAGAGGCAAGGAGAGAGTCTAGGTGTACAACAGGGGGCGTAGCTATGCGCTAACGTGTCCGGCAGTGGAGTGCCTAAGCCCTGTGTACATGCCAACGTGGCCGTTGGGGGAGAGGTTGGGCGCTGTACATGTGATGGCGTGGCTGACGGAGGAGCGCCTGAGTCCTGTAGGAGCACAGCTAGCAGCACGGCGAGGACCCTGCTGACGTCTCCTTGCTGTCGTAAGGGGCTGAGAGCCACCGGCGTCATGGCGCACGTGGGGCACCATCATTACCCGTCGCTGGGGTAAGCCAGATGGGACATCGGTCTTGTTTCTTGTAGCCTGAGCAGGCTAGGAATAGGGAAATGATGCATCCCCTATCAGCGCGGTCAGTCCGAGCCCAGGGTCGGTCGAGGCGGAGACTTCTCTTGAGGCCGAGGCCGGGGTCGGGCAAGGACGCGACTCCTCCCGAGACCGGGGTCGAGGCTGAGTCCAGGGGTCGGGCGAGGCGGAGACCTCCTCCCGAGGCCGGAGCCTGAGGTCGGGCGAGGCGGAGACCTCCTCCTGAGGCCGGAGCATGAGGTCGGGCGGGGCGGAGCTTCCTATTGCACCCGAGGCTTGAACTCGGTGGTTGATCGTGACTTGTTGTCAGTCATTGCCGGGGTGGCTGACACGACAGTCGGAGCGGAGCGAGCGGTGCTGTTTTCCTGTCATATCGGACAGTAAAGAGGAGGGGCGAAGTGACTGCGGTCACTTCGGCCTGGCCGACTGAGGTGCGTGTGTCAGGATACGGTGTCAGGCATCCCCTGCATTTAATGCGCCTGCGAAGCGGTCGATTGGTGAGGCGGTATGGCCAAGGTTGCTTCACAATGAAGCCTGCCAGAGCTGGGCCTCTGGAGAGCCGAGGGGGCGCCTGTCGTCTGAGGAGGCCCTCGGGCGAGGCGTGAACTCGTCTGAGACCACTGTTCCAACCCGAGGCTGGGCTCGAGTGAGATCGCATCCTTCGGGTAGACGAAGTCTTGGCTTGAACCATACCCTTCAGTTGGTCTAAGGGTGTTTACCAGCCATGATTAGGAGCGTTGGTGGTACCCCTAATTATGGTACCCGACATTATTATTTGCTCTTTTCCTTGTTATTTATTTATGGAAGAAATAAGTAGTTCCATTAAATCCCCCTTTCTTATTTTCTATTTTATTTTCATTTATACTTTGAGGTCCTAAGTTTAATTTATGAATCTTTATTAAGATATATCCCCACACATTCTTAGGTATAAATACCTATAGTGCATCATTTAATGAAATGACTAATCATTTAGTTGAACAGAAAACCTTTCTATTACTTCTTTTCTAAAATAATTCTTGATTTCCAAAATTCAGTTCTTAATTTTCAACACCCAAGTATAATTTGAGATATCTGAATTTACTATTTTATTTCTTCATATATTTATTTTATTGTTTATATATATTTTTTTCTTATACACATTTTGGGCCTTACAAGAGAGGTGAAGATTTGTGGTAGAGGGAGGCTAAACTAGGCCTAAACTAGAGCTACTCCTAATGCATAAGGTAAAAACGATAAGTAGATTTGATTTGATCGATTATGGAGGGTTCAATCGGCCGTAGCCCTTCATCTATATAAAGGGAGGAGGTCTGGACCCATTATTAGTCGGTTCTCGAGTTAATCCCGCAGGTTTTGCTAACAAATCTTGGAAGAAAACTGTGCAAATATATATGGAAAAACGTCTGGACCGTAGACCGTCCGACCTTAGGGTCGGACCGTCCGCATGCCACTTTCGGTTCTCAATAGCTTTCAGATGGAACTGTGCAAATATATATGGAAGAACTTTTAGCAGCTTTTAGCATGTTCCAACATACGATTTTTAGCTTTTACAACTCACAGTCCAAGCTTTTTTCATAGCTCACAACCCACAACAGCTTTTTTCATAGCCACAACCCAACCAAACAAACACTTACACTCGAACGACAGTGGTAATAAGTTTATATAGACCGGTATCAGTTTACAGTGTGGTATCTGATTACGTTGGACTTAAACAAACATGTTTTAATGTTATCTATTACGCACCATGTTACAATTATGTGAACCAAACACCTCCTTAAAGTGAGTGTATTTGTTTAACTTTGGCCTGATACCTCCTTTTGAAGAGTACTAAACTCAGAATTTTCATTATCTATAAAAAGTATGTATGAATATCAATAGAATTCATATTACATCGATACCTTCGGCTTGCTCGAAGGTTAAGACGCGAGAGAGTGATTACAATTCAGCGTGAACAGTACGGTGATACTGTTCATCTATTTATAGGCAAGAGACGCAGCCCGAGTAAAAGTACATTTATGTCCCTGACATTTACTTATGATAGTAACATAAATTATTAAGGACTATGTAATCTTTTTTCCTTTAGGTCAACATCATCATCAGTCTTCATCACCATTATGAGTCGAAGCTGTCACTCTTGGCAATAGCTTCGGCGTTTATTATTATCTTCCTTAGATCATATCTTCGTCTCGTACGCCTTCATCATGGAGGAAAGACTTCCATCCTAAAGACGAAGCTCCCTATAATAATCCATGTCATTCTGAAAACATATGGTTAGTCATGTTTTTGAGGACCTTCGGAAGAGGAAGGCCCCCAACAAATACCTTCGGCAAAAGCACACCCCAATAGTATTCCTCCTTCACCTTTGCCGCTCCTATTGCCGGCTTAGTTCTGCACATAGTCACTCAACTTTAATTGTATCCTGAGTGGCGCAACATGAGCTATGAGTAGCAGACCTCGATGACCCTCCTGTTTGAGCTGTCACCTGACTCTACTCAATCACGTTTTCAAACATCGAGTACCAACAAACAAGTAACAATATGATAGATTTAGAGTACATGTTTTATACTTGCGTCTATGAAACAAAAAGATATATAGAATCCAAACCATCTATGAGGTTTTCCACCACTAAAATACATAGCCTAAGAATCAATAGGTTGGGTCCTCTACTCGTAGCCTGGTTCGTGCTAACTAGCATTGTCTCACCATATGCCGTTTGAATACAAAAGAACCATGCAATCATTTATACAAAGTTTCATAGAAACAAAATATACCAAGTTGTGCAAAAAATTCACTAGGCGATCTGATGCCACCTGGTTGCACAACACATTTGTGTATGATGGATCTGGTCCTCTATGCCCCTGGAGGTAGACTTGAATATCACTAGGCACTACACCACTTGTAGCTTCCTATACATATAGTTGAGAAGTATATAAAGATAAACTAGTTAGTTGTAGGTGCATCGCTACAGTTTCTATACATCACACTACTGGAATAGAGTACTATGTTGAGTGTCGCAGGCACTCGACAAAGCCTCAATAGCACTCGAAAAATGCTTTGCCAAGTGTAGCACTCGGCAAAGAGGACTCAGTGAACATCGGCAATGACCTCTTTGTCAAGTACTTTACGTTAGGCACTCGGTAAAGTCTTTGCCAAGTGGTAGCTAGCACTTGACAAAGTTGATGTGATGTCACCAAGCGACGGTGACAGAACCTTTGTTGAGTGTCAGGCCAGCAAACACTCGACAATGGGAGCTCTAGTGCCCCCCACGCTAGTTTCTATGCCGAGTGTGCAAACTGGCACTCAACAAAGAAGGAGCATTTACCGGGTGCCAGCTGGCCTGGCACTCAGCAAAGGGAGCTCCAGTGGGCTCCCACGCTAGTCTTTGTGCCGAGCGTGCGGGCTGGCACTCGACAAAGGGAGTTTCTTTTATGAGTGCCAGGACCATAACACTTGGCAAAGAAGTTTTATTGGTTCCTAAGTGTGCTTTCTTTGCCGAGTGCTATGGTCATTGCACTCGGCAAAGGCACTCTTTGTCGAGTGTCACACTTGGCAAAGTGACTAGAGACTCCATTTTTATTTGTTTTTATTATTCCATCTAAGCAAACAAAAATATATATCACATAATCATCACATACATATTACAACTATCATAGAATCATCACAGGCATCATAGACACCACATATCTCATAAAGATCACAAATCTCACAAGTTTGTTCACAAAGATCACAAAAGTCACATGTATCACAAAAGAGTTCACAAAACTCACAAGTACTCATAGAAATAAGTCCGCAATTTTCCAATGTATGCCATAAACATGTTTGAATTGGAAAAGTAAAATGAGAAATTGCTGAAAATGAAAAGAACGGAGTGTAAAAAATTATTGAAGAGCTTCAACAATCTAAAGAAGTGTGCTTCTCTACTGTCTCCCAATGTTGTGAAAAGCTGAAGAATATGTTTGCCACCATTGGAGCCTTTTCCAGCAAGAAAGAATTTGTTTGCGGTGACACCGTTGGAGCGATGAAGTGGATAGAGGGGGAAGTAGAAGCCTTCGACAAAGTTCTAACCGGTCCAGGCGACTTCTGCGCATCAGCGCATGTATAGGGGCTCAAGGAACAATTTTGTTATTTGAAAAAGTAGGGTGTGATCATGTCAAAACCATTATTCAACAAGAGTTTAAACTCTATGTTGATGGTATAAGACAACCCGCAGACGAAGATGTCGAGCTTGGGAGCAGTTTTTATACAAATATCTGGCTTGCTGGTGGGAGGAAGGTGGTGGATGAGGCTACGAGAGAAAATGCAGGAAATGTTTATTTTTAACATTTGATTTTACCTTCGGCTTTTACAGTTTAGTATTTACATATGTGCTGGTTGTAGATTCATAGGGCTGCAAAAATGGCTAGAGAAACAAAAAAAGCTTTAAGTTTGAAAGAACTCGAAGGTATTTTGTTTACTTACTCAATAAGGCTTTGAGTAGTTGTTTGGACTTACGTGATGCAAAAGTTTTTTACATAGCTGCTCTCTCATGGGAACCTGAAGAATATATTCTGAAGAATGATCCAGAGCTGAAGAACTAGCTGGCCAAGCTTGAAGTGTTACATAAGATATTAGAAGAAGTTGTTGATGAATTGCTTAATAGTATTGCTGAAAAACTTCTTAGAGAGAACTAATGAACATTTGTGTAGAAACTATGGAAATGTATTTGTGTAATATACAAGCTTCATATGCGTTGATGTGCTCCTTCTTTATGATGTGTGAAACCAACACATGTGCTTTTTGAGCCAAAGGCGAAAACATCTTTCCTTCTTTTCACGCTTTATAAAGACGACATTAATAGGATTTGTTGACGTTAGAATAACATTTAGTCATAATAACAAAGCTACCTAAATATTTACCTTATTAGGGTAAGAGCTTCATCGAAGTCCGCATTAAATAGCTTTGGCATTCTTGTCACTATGACCAATGATTGAAGCTGCCTATGTGTTTCAAAGAGAAGGATACTTTCCTTTCTTGCACTATTCTGTATAAAATTATAAATGATGATATGTATGATGTGATGATGATATGATGTATAATGTATGATGTATGATGTAGATGGTGTCATGGCGAAGGTATCATATAAAAGAAGAAATGACCCTACCTTCATCCGAAGGTCTTTTGGATCTGGCTCTGCATTCCCTTCGGAACAACTTCAGAGCCTTTTCACCTTTTTTAGGTGTTTTCATTCGGGCTCTGCATTCCCTTATGAATGAATTTGAAGCCTTATTCACTTTCTGTTACACTCAATCGTGTAACCTCAGAATTACATGTACACTTTGATGAAGGGTACATCCCCTTAGTGTTTCTTGTGACAAAAATGAGCAAAAGAAAAGTAAAAACCAAGATAACAACATATTTAGACTTTCTGTTCTAACTTTGGCTTCTAGATACAACCCCTCAGGTGCTTAGTAGATATGCTTCAATTTAGGGACCACACTGTTAACTGTTCTAGCTTCAGATTGCTCCATTCTGTCATGGTGTGGCATGTTCTGTGTGGAGAATTGCGACTAGACTTGTGATTGGCGTACAAGTTGTTGTTCATATGGTGAAGGTCCCGGTATGAAGGGCTGAGGCATCACCCAATGAATTAACGATGGACTTGTTGAAGTAATAGAGCCCGAAGGTTGTGGCTTTGACTGCTGATGGTGGACATGCTTTAGAATGTAGGGAGAGTAGTATGAAGATGTGTGAAAAACTTGCTTGGACTGATTTTGCCATGCTTCAGCAATTTCCATTTGATTTTGTATAATTACTTTGGAACTCTTCATGGTGTGGGCCTTATTCTCTCCATAGAAGATGCATAACAACTTCCTTGGTTGAGAGTTGTATCTTCCTTTGAAGATTTGACATCCTCTTTGTCTTCTTGGAGCTAGTGGGTGGAAGTTGTTCTGAGAAGATTGCTACTGGGTCCCTGTCTCGTAAGGTTGATTCTGCTGTCCATGCGACTGGCTATTTGTCTTCACCCTGGCTTGGATTATGAATGATTTTGATATGTTGTGGGTGAAACCTTCCCCCAAAGGCCCTAATCATCTCCACATATCTTTGGACTCTTCCCTTCTTTGATTAAAATAATTGTCTACCCTGATGTATCCATCCATCTTCTGGAAAAGCTTTTCTAAGAATTGAGGGAGCTATCTGGCAAAGTACTGGCTAGTCGGTCTTGGACAAAATCCATTGATCATTGCTTCGATGACAATCTCATTTGGGACTGTTAGTGCTTGGGCTTGAAGCTGAAAGAACTTCGGACGAAAGGCTGGAGATATTCATCATGGTCTTGAGTGCACTGGAACTAGGCTTGAGCAGTAATTGGCTTCATCTAAAAACCTTGAAAGCTTGTGATCAGCATATCCTTTAGCTTCTGCCATGAGGTCATTATGCCTAGTCGAAGGGAGGAATACCATGTTTGGGCAACACTTCTGACTGCCAGGACAAATGATTTGGCCATTATTGCTATGTTGCCACCATATGAAGATATTGTAGCTTCGTAGCTCATCAGAAATTGCTTTGGGTCTAAATGACCATCGTACATTTGCAATTGATGTGGATTGTACAATGGTGGCCATGGTATCGTCTGTAGTTCTACAGCCAAAGGAGAAGCATCATCATATAAGGAATCATCATAGTTGTAAGCTTCATGCCAAAGGTCATCATGATTGTGACCCTCATGTCGAAGGTCCCATGGTGATATTGGTGCTCTTGTTGATCAGTGTACTATGCAATATTGTGCATTTGCTTGGATGCTTCATCGATTTGGTTCTAGAGTTTAGAAAGCTGAAGCATTTTCTCCTTGCCCTTTTCAACTTGCTGATGGATGGTTTCGAGGTTGCAGCTTGTTGGTACGAAAACCCATAAACCAAACATTCAAAAGTAGGGAAGTAAATAACACGACAAAACAACAGGATGTAATCTCAATTGTATTGCCAAGCCTGTCCTAGGTGCTATAGGACTGGGGTATTTATAGGGGTAGCCGAGGGTTGGTAACTTAAGCACCATAATGACCCCGGTCACCAAATATATTCTTGCCATGCACTGTACAACAGGGTAATTAAAGGCTCGATTACAAGTCTCCCAATTACACCAGACTTGATACTTTCCTAAGTCATTTACAAGTGGACCCGTAGAAGGTAGGCACGATCGGCACGAGAATTACTTGTTGTGAAGTCTGCTACCATCGTTGTTGTAAGCCAGCCTCTAACCATGTTAAGTCTTTAGGCTTTCCCCGGTGGTCAGCCCCCTTCGCAGGCTGGTTCGCATGACTGATTTTGCCATTTACAGGAGGGTTGAAATTCTATGCCTTCGGTATTGTTCTACAACTTTCGTCTTCTGTAGCTTCGACCGTGTGTTCTTGTGGTCAAAGGGGGGCGTTCTGTCTTTGCTCCAATATGAGCCCATCGAGAGGTTAGTTCAACTTTTTCAGTCAATACTGATGTCTTGTGAAGGCTACGAACGAACGCTGCCCTCGATACATGTTGAACCGGTTGCTTTTTGTATGTGACCGTTGATTGCTGACGTATGGTGGCACATCTTTTGATGAAAGGTGGTTTCACGTTTTATGAAGCGCCACTCGGCCGCTGTATATAAGGACGAGGCAGAGGGTTTTCCCTTTTTCTGCGTGCTACCACACTCTTCCTCTTCACTTTTTTGCTCTTGCCTCATGTCTCTCTGCGCTTTGTCGGCGACTGACTGTCGACAGCGATTTATCTATCTCGAATTAAATAAACTGCTCGTCGATGACATCGACACGTGCCACTGCCCTCTTCTTCCTCATCATCAAGTGCTGAGCTCCCTGCTGGGATGTCGCCTCCGGCCTAGAAACCTTAGAATTTCGTCGGTCTGTGGTTTCCTCGAACCACGTGCGTGAATTCAAGCGGTTTGGTTATTTTGGAGCGGGTACTGGGCGCATGCTTGGTACTGAGAAAACTACAAACCCATAATGGGAAGTGGTAGTGTTTGAGGCGTTCTTTGAGGTTGGTCTTTGCTTTCCATGCCACCTGTTTGTGGTCGAAGTAATGAAATGTTTCGACGTTCAATTGCATCAACTAACATCGAATGCCATTGTTGCATTGTCTAAATATGTGTGGGTGATGACTACGTATGGCAGAGAACTTTTGATCAAAGTCTTTGTAAAGCATTACTATCTCCATGGCAGAAGAAGAATGTGGGAGGTAGGGTGATGCAATTCGGGAGTTGTACTTTCACATCGAAGACCGGCAGGACGGGGAGGTGAAGTGTATGAACTTGTGCCGTGTGCAAAGAAGAAGTGGAGAAATTGGTTTAAGTCTTGGTTTTATGTTGATCTTGGAGAAAATGTACCTGGTGTGGCTCGACCAGCGGCCAGCGTTATGGTCACCCATGACTTCATTGCTTTCCTTGACTTCGAAGTCGGGGAGAATGATTCTGATGAATGGGCACTATGTCGTGCGACAGTGATGAGCAGCGACAAAGATTTGGTCAAAGAGTATATTGTGTATCAAGTGTGGCCACTAATCGGATGTTGGACAGTTGGTGAAGTTGAGTGATGAAGGATGCCGCTAAAGAGTGTCTTTTTTGAGTAGGATGTCATTGTTGTGAGTCCTGCCTTTGCTGTTGAGCCTAGCGAGCAAGACAAGGTGACCTTTGTTAGTCAGGTTGAGGCAGAGGTTGTTTAAATTGTTTGGAAGTACTCAACAAAGATTGAATTAACAAGAAGCCTAGAAACCGAGATGGTAACATTCATCTCAATAGGGTTTTTGAAATGAATGAGCTGGAGTACGGGCCATGTCCTAAAGACACTGAAGAAGGGGAGGAGGAAGACTCGAGTACTACCGTGAAGGAGACGACGGTTATCGAAGGCGGTGAAGACATGGTTGGTTTGAAGCGGAAGGCATTGCCTTCTTAGGGTGAAGTGAGAAAAAGGGCAATGGGGTAGAGGTCTCCGAACGGGGTGGAGACCGTGCCTGAGGATTTGGTGGATTTGGATGTTGAAATGACTGAGTTTGCTGATGATCTAGCGGAGACTATGGGTGAAGCCAAATTGCTCATGTCCCTTGTGGCAGGAAACACGAGGGTGGCCACAGTCACCAATGGTAAATATGTTCCTGATGACACTAGCGAGGATAACGAATTGAATAGAATAGCTAGATGTCTTGTTATTTTTCCCTATGGTTATAACATTGGAGTGTTTTGTCAGAGCTCATGGAGAAAGATCGAATGTTGAAGTCCATGAAACACAAAGAAGTCATCTGCACCGAGGACCCAAGAGGATCTGTGAAGACCCGGGCCATGAAGGCGGCGGGGGCGAAGGGCGCCACGACGGAGACCACTAAAGCAGAGGCGACTGGAGTTGAGGTGCAACAACCTTCGCCCGGGACAACGCCTACTGAAGGGATGGTGACTGAGCAGGCGCTACTGGAGGACGAAGGGGGCGGTGTCTACCGCAGGGGTAGATGACGTGTCGGTTTATGACTAATTGGCTGAGGGTTTGGTTGGCAATGAGCCTCCGTCTCTTGGGCTAGCTAGTGCTAGTAATTTTGCCTTGTTTGCGTCTAAATTATTATTGTGTTTTGGTTCTAACTTTGTACTCCTCTCATTTTTTGTGTGTAGATATAGGGATGAGCTTAGTGGCAAGACCTCCTAGCGAGCCTCCTAAAGCGGTTGCTGGCATGGCAGAGGATCTGTGGGCGATGTTTTGCTTGGTTGTTGAGACTAGAAGGGACTCGAGGGGTGCTGCATTGAGTGCAGTCGCTGGTGTGACGGTCGCGATGTTGTGAATGGCAATGGAAGACGCACTATCAGTTGCTGGGGCAGCAAAGGCTACGGAGGAGCAGCTATGCTATGTGAGCTTTGATCTTTTGATCCATTGGCTTGCATAGTAGATAAAGTGCGATTAACAACCTCTATTTGCCCATCAGTTTGGGAATGACAAGTAGTAGAAAACATAAACTTTATCCCCAATTTTAACCACAAAGTTCTCCAAAAATGGCTCAAAAACTTAGCATCCCTATCAGAAACAATAGTATTTGGGACACCATGCAAATGCACAATCTAACTGAAGAACAAATAAGCAACTTGCGAAGCATTATCAGTTTTGCATCAAGGTATAAAATGTGCCATGTTTTTGAATCGATCGATAACCATAAAAACACTACCACTCCCCCTCTTTATTTTAGACAAGCCCAAAACAAAGTCCATAGAAATATCCTCCCAAGGTGCACTAGGATTAGGAAGAGGCATATAAAGAACATGGGGCTTAAGTCGAGACTTAGTTTGTTGCACGTGGTGCAACGAGAAACATAGTGCTGAACATCATGCCGCATCCGAGGCCAATAGAAGTGAGTGTACAACACATCCTTGGTCTTATTAACACCAAAATATCCCATCAAGCCACCCCATGCCCTTCCTACAAAAGTAGAAGATGAACGAAGCTAGCTGGAACACAACTTGTTATCACTGTAGAGAAGGCCTTCACACAACAAGAATTTTTGCCACGTTCTTCCCTCACTAAAATTTTTAAAAGCATCTTTGAAGTCCAAATTAGTAGCAAATAATCCCTTTATGTTTTCCAAACCAAAGATTTTATGAGAAAGTTGGTCATCATAGTATAGCATCTAGATAAAGCATCGACAATCACATTATTTCCTTTTTTGTGTTTAGTTATGTAAGGAAATGACTCTATGAATTCAATCCATTTATTATGACATTAGTTCAGGTTAGATTATCCCTTAAGATATTTAAAATATGCATGATCTAAATGTATGACAAATTCTATAGACCAGAGATAATGTTGCCAAGTTTGCTAGACTCATACTAAGGCTTACAGTTCTTTGTCATATGTAGAATAATTCAGAGCTAGACCATGTAATGTTTCAGAAAAGAAGGCAACATGTTTACCTCCTTGGATGACATTCCTCCTGTAACACCTCAAATCTTAGTTTTGGGATTTAATAGAATTCTCCATAGGTTATGAAGTAAGATATATTTTTATTCTCTTACCCTTGAAATTACTCTTCCTAAAAAAATAGAGAAATGCTAAACATGGAATCTTGAATTAAACTACACATTTAAAAAATATATTGTCTTGCAATAAATAAGGGCACTATTAATCTGATCCACTTTAGGGTTGAATCTTGACATTAGAAATCGAATTTGAAACTCAAAATTCAAAATAAAATAAGGGTTTTCAATTTGTTTAATTATAGGAGTTGTTTTTTATATATGCACACAAGCATTTACCTAAATAGATAAATAGTAAAGTAATTAGTATACAATTATACATGCATTATGCTGGTTCTTTGATTTGTATATTTTGCATATTCTCAAAATTTCAAACTAAGTTTTCATTTAAATTCGAAATTTGGAAAGAGAAATAGAAATGAAGAAAAGAAAAAGAAAACAATTTTCCTCAACTTGGGCCAAATCTTCTCCTCGACCCACTCTCCTTTCACCTTCCCCGGCCCAACTCCTTGCTAGCCGCACAATCCATGGGGATATACCTGCTAGGTGGGTCCTACTGGCAATGCCTCCTGTGCGCAGCTGTGAAGCGCTTACATGTGGGCCCCAGCTGTCAACATCTTCCTCCTCCCGCGTCCGTGTAACAAACACCTCCATGGATCTCATGAAAAGCCATCGTTATCTGACATCCTCATCGAGTATAAGTACCAGACCACTTTTCCCCCAACGCATCCATCGAGCCGAGACAACGGAACCAGCTGTGCAGAGAAGCAAGAAGGATCGGAAAGAGGAAGAGCGACCCCCCCATTGTCGATCTGCCCCAGCAGCGCCATTTGGGGTCTAGACAGAGGCCGTGGGGCTACTGTGGCGTGGTCGAAGCCACTAGCCAGTTACGAGGTATGACCTCCTCCTATGGTTCTGCCTTGTTCATTGCTCCACATAGCATCATTTCGGCCGAGGTTGGCTCACCTGGGCATGGTTATGTCACACCTGATTTAGGAAGGCAAACCAAAAACGAACTATGTACGTGTCAGGACCAGAAACTCACGTACACGACGATTACATAATTGTACATCATCACACAGTGCTCAAAGTAAATAGCAGAAAGGTACTTTATTACATCAAGATATCCAAGACATCCACAGAGTCATTAACATAACATTGTCAATAATATCATCAAAGTGCGGAAAAGCGAACGTAGCAGATAAGGCCTTCATAGGCAGCTGACTGGGGGATTGTCACTAACATAACTAGAACTCGTCGTAGTTCTAGAATTCCTCAAAGTCCTCCATGTTGCCTGCATATCCTCCTGAGCACTGAATACAGTGGGGACAACCTAGGGTGGGGGTGGATTTTAAAGCAAGGGTGAGTACACATCAACGTACTCAGCAAATGTCTCATTTGGCTAAAGTGCACTAGCTGTATGTAGAGTTAAGGTTAAGCAATTGCTTTTAGTTGGTCAATTATTTATTAATAATAGAGCCAAATTTTAGTAATAAACCTAGTTATTACCCAAATGTACTTCCTCCAAGAGGAAATACCAGAGATCATAATTATAACCATCATCATTAACCATCATCATAAAAGTATCCAAAGTTCTTCTAATCAAAGAGGTTCCCAAGGCTACTCTTAACCGTGAGCACGACTAATATACCAGTTTCTAACACTCTGCAGAGGTTGCACACTTTACCCAAGAGTCATGATTCCCTTTCTGCCTAGAGAGCGCTACTCCCCATTGACCACTACCTAGGTGGCCTGGCAGGGTATCACTACGTAGCCTTTACAAAGACTCCCTTGGTGCATAGCTGCTTGTTAGGTTTTGCCAATCGTACAAACACAGTACACCTCCCTAAGGTTGGTGACTAACAAAACCAAATCGAATGAACCTCAGCACCCACCCTTACGGAGCGAGCACTATGCTCCGACCCCCATTGATGGCCCTCCGGCAAAGCCAACTACACCCCTAGGTTCATCTAATTATTCAGCTAAGGGCGTCCTGTTCCACCCTCATGGTTGCACTATTATCCCGGGTGGTCACTCAACGAATAGGTCCTTACGGAGAGGTACTCAGGAAATAGCCTGAGTCCCCTAAAGTACCATAAGATCGTCATTGGGATAACATCATTGTATCATAAATATTCACATCATGTTCGTTGATTAAGTTAAAGCAATAGCATAAAGCTAACCATAGTAACCCAAAAAGGTAACAAGGATAAAGTAAATACAGACTAGTCAATTCTTAGATTTCAATAATCTAATGCGGGACGGTGAATTATAAAGTAAGTAGGACATAATAGGTCAGAGGACACTTGTCTTCACTTGGTTGCTGCTCAAGAAGGTCTTTGGCAACACACTCAGGAACCACGGGTTGCTCGTCGTTTAAATAAAGCGATCATGCATTCAATACATTTGGATAAAGACAAATAAACAACACACCAATCATGTACAAAGTGAACACATCTCAAAAGAACAACATAAACTTAATAGGTAGTTTAGGTTATAGGGTGAACTAACACATTTAGAAGTTTGTTATTCTCTAAGTGTTGTCTATCTCCATGGACTACATAATTAGATTTCACTTAATTTAATAAGACACAAAGTTATACTAGTGGTAGATTCATACTTTACGTATTATTAATTTCACAAAGTTACACATCTAGTTACCCTTAGGGTTTTCCTTTTTATTTTCTTATTTAATAAATAAACTATTACATAAACTAACCTATAGTCTAGGCATAAAATTAGAATGCGTAGACAGTGAATGATCATAATTTATTTGGACAGAGAATAATCCTATGACCATTTTGCAATATGAATCACTAAATTTGGATTTCATATGCAAAAGATATGAAATAAACATGTTTTGAAGTCTAAAATACAAAGTTAGGCCTAAATCTGTAATTAATTAAAAGGCGAGGGGCCTATCTACAAGAAGACAGGGGCCTACGCGCGAAACTGAGGGACGACGGGTCGTTTTCTGAGAAACCGAGGGTCGCTTTAACAAAAAGACCACACGAAGGGTATCGGGTCCACTCAGCCGTCAGATCCATGATCAACGGCCAAGATTATATCCGAATGCAAGCGTGCGTGCGGACGCGCGGCGAGCGCTGATAAGTGGGCTAGGGGCGTCAGCGACCTTAGGTAGGGCTGAGCGGTCGAGCCTAGCCACAGGGGCGTGGGCGAGGGCACGCATCTGAGCGGACAGATCTGCATCGGATGGTTGGGATTAGCTCGGATCTAATTAAACCTAGGCCGCCCGATCTCGGATGAGCGCCCGAGATCTAACGGCAAGTGCGGGTAGGGTGGTTGGTCTAATTGTGGGGGCGTCGCCCGTCTCCGTGGCGAGGTCTCGCCGGAGGCGAGGGCATGGCCACGGCGAAGGTCTAGGGTACTGGGGAAAGGCTTGGGCGCGCTCAAGGCGACACAGCAGACTCAACCATAGGCACGTCACCGACGTGGGGGCACCAGAGGGCGTAGACCGCAGCGGAGTGGCCCAATGGCGGCACGGACTTGCTCTGACGAGCAATCGCGCGAAGGACAAGGCAACAAATGGGGAAATAAGGGCATGGGGGTTGCTCACCTCGAGTGGAGACTCTTGAGCACTTGAGCAACGACGGGGACACAGGGAGAGCTCGGGTCGACGACAGTGGAGTTCCGGCTGCAAGGTGAGAAAGCCGGTGAGCATGGACCATGCGAGCTAGAGGGGCTGGGGGCAAATCGGAAGATGTCCCACGTTGCTGGCTAAGAGGCGGTTAAGGATTTCCTTTCCCTAATTGGTTCGAAATCCACGTAGGCGACATGGAACAAGATGTTGGCTAACCTCCGTTCTTTGATGGGACCAATTATCCATACTGGAAGATTCGCATGTCTGCGTATCTTCAGAGCATCAATTATCGGGTTTGGGAAATTTGCCTCGATGCGATTTTGGATGCTACAAGTGACCGGATCACTCCAATTCAAATGGAGTTCCATGATTCAAACAACAAAGCTCGTAACGCTTTGTTCTCGTGTCTCTCACTTGGTGAGTTTGAGCGAGTTGGACATCTGACTACGGCTCATTAGATCTGGTCTACCCTCGAGAGATTCCATGAGGGCAACGATCATGTGAAGACCAAACTATTTGAGACGTACAGGCAAGAGTATGAGAACTTCACACAGTTGGCTGGAGAGACCATTGATTGCATGTTCTCCAGGTTCTAGTCAATTGTGAACAAGATGCATGCCAACAAGGCACAACTACCCTATATTGATCATGAGAGAGCGCTGAAATACTACATGCTCTAGATCGAAGGCTTTGGGAGGTGAAGGTCTCGGCGATCGTCGAGTCGCCCAACTAAGAGACTCTCACCGCGGACGAGCTCTTCAACAAGCTCAAGTACATAGAGATTGACCACTAGACTCGGGCCAAGATTGAGAACCCTAGTGCACCCACCATGGTCCTGGTCTCTAGAGGTGGTTCTACTTCTAACTCCTCACCTGCTATGTTTGCTCTATCTTCTTTGTTGTCTATTATAGAGGAGCAGGTGGAGAGCCTTGGGGATGAGGAGCTGGCACTTGTGGCCAGCTGGTTCACGTGATTCCACAACAACCGTATGAGTCGGCGGTGTGGCGGGTCCAAGGACGGATGCTACAACTGTGGCGATCCCGACCACTTCGTTGCCAGCTGCCCCAAGAAGGGCAAATCAGAGTTTGGCCCACGCGACCATCACTCTGGTCTATGCAAGGGCAAGTACTCCTCCGGTAAGTACAAGTCCAAGGGAGGATTCGATAAGGAGGCGCTCAAGAAGAAGTACCTTCAGAAGGCAAAGATCAAGGAGCGTGCCTTCCTCGCCTCCCTCAGCGACCTTGACCACGACTCCGATGATGTTGTATCTTCCTCGAGCGACGAGGAGACTGAGAGGTGGGTCAAGGACAAGCTGAACGGGCTGTGCTTCATTGCCAACACCGCAGGAGGCTTCTGCACCATGGCACTTGGTGAGGACGCGATCGGCACCAGCGACGACAAAGACATCGGCGACGACACTACTGCTGAGGTACTACTTTCCGTCGATGATCTCGCCGTTGAGATAGAAGAGCTGAACGCTGCTTTGGCTAGTCAGGATAAGTTGCTTAGGCAGGCTGCTCGTGAGAGGAGAGAGTTTAGATCCAAGTATGAGAGCACGCTTAAGGAACTTGAGTCTGCTAGAGCTTCAGTTGAGGTGTCCGATGAGACTGAATGTGATGAGTGCGCTCTACACATCTCGAACATCACCACTTTGCAGACCAAGTACTCCACCTTGCTAGATGAGTGCGATGAGTTGAGATCTAGGTCTATCCTGTTGGGTGCGTGTACCGTTTGTCCTGGCTTGCAGTCTGAGCTAGTAGAGAGAGACGCTAGGATAGCTTTGCTTGAGAAGGCTAGCTCAGTGAGTGCCCCTGCATCTACGTAGTGTGCACTTTGTGAGGGTTTGCAATCTGCCCTTGAGTCCTGCAGACATGACAAGACAAGAATCGAGGAAGAAAACACATACCTTCGATCTATCTTGAGTTGGGTGTCGTGCAGTGAGCCCCAGTTGGGCATGATGGTCAGTCAGTTCAAGAGGGGAACTAGCGGACCGGGGTTAGGCTTTAGTACTAAGGATGGGAGTGCCGCTCACTTTGGGAAGGTTGGTGAGTGCAGTGGTTTGACACCTTCAGAGAAACCTTCACCCACTCCTAAGCTTATCAAAACCACCTCTGCTAAGCCTGTCACCCCTGTGAGAGATGGTGTGATTGATGAACCTATGAGAGATCCTCCTCAGAAACAAGTGTGGCTTCCAAAACCTAACCATCTTAGCAACACACTTGACACCTTTCCTAACATCTCTAGCGATCCCCTTCCTAGAGCCCCTCAGCCATCCGAAAAGAAAGCCCCCTTCCACAAACAGAATCCACCCAAGGGAAAGGTGAGGTACCATTATGAATATTGTGAGAGGGATGGGCATCTAGCTTCGTTTTGCTTTAGGAGGAAGAGAGATGAGCGACGGGTTTCTAAGTCGAGCAGGAAGGACATGAACCGCCCCTCTCATGGTGTTCTTGCTCAACCTGTTCAGAGATGTCCTGGGAGGCCTAGAGGTGTTTTTCCTCTTGCCGCTAGGCCTCAGGCAGTGAGACCACGTGCTGGTCATGCCCGGCGGGATGCTGGTCATGTATCATATGGCCAAGGACCATGTGACAGAGGTTTTGGTTCATACTTCCCCAGCAAACCACAATTTCCTTCTTGTGGTGATCGTTTCCCTTCGGGACTAGGGATGTTTGGTGTTTTCCCTAACACTTTTTAGGGGCAAATGCCGCAACACTGGTATTCTTCACAGTTTACTTACCCCAATGTTGTGCCATTTGCTCACCCCGTGTCTTACTATTAATGTAGGACAGAGGCCTCAAGAACACGTGGCTCATGGATTCCAGCTGTTCGGGCCACATGACCGGAAGCTCTAAATGGTTCTCCAGCCTCGACCCTGTGATTGGTAAGGAATACATCACATTCAGGGATAAGTCAAGAGGTAAGGTTGTTTCTCGTGGCACCATTCGGGTGAACGAGAGCTTTATTCTCAAGGATGTTGCTTTGGTCTCGAATCTTCATTTCAATCTGCATTCAGTTTTGCAACTCCTTGAGGATGACTATGAAGTGCTCTTTACAAAGGGCTTGTCTCGAGTTTTGGATGCTCGTGGGGATCTTATTTGCCAGATTTCCCCTTTTGGTCGAATTTTCCGTGCTGATTTTTCACATTCTTCTGGCCCTTCTCGATGTTTGTTGGTAGGATCTTCCTCTTCTCCTTGGAAGTGGCATAGGAGGCTAGGTCACTTGAGCTTTGATCTTTTGTGTCGTTTGAGCTCACTTGACCTCATCCAAGGATTGCCTAAATTAAAATTTGAGAAAGATCTTGTCTGTCACCCTTGTTGTCATGGCAAAATGATTGCTGCTTCCCATTCCCCGGTGACAAAGGTGATGACCTCGCATCCTAGCGAATTGCTTCATATGGACACTGTTGGTCCATCTAGGGTTTGCTGTTTTGGAGGGAAGTGGTATGTGCTTGTGGTTGTCGATGACTTCTCTCGCTACTCTTGGGTGCTCTTTATGACATCGAAGGATGAGGCTTTTACTCATGCTCGAGATTTGATTCTTCGGTTGCAAAATGAGTTTCGTAAAAACGCCATGAGAGCTATATGCAGTGACAATGGCACAGAATTCAAAAATACTCAACTTGCAACCTTTTGTGCTTCTTTGGGACTCGAGCATCGATTTTCCTCTCCGTATGTGCCCCAGCAGAATGGTATTGTTGAACGCAAAAATCAGACCCTTGTTGAGATGGCCTGGACGATGCTTGATGAGCATAGGACTCCTAGGCGTTTTTGGGCCGAAGCGATCAATGCTACTTGCCATGTGTCCAATCGCACCTTTCTTCAGGCTTTCCTGAACAAAACTTCTTATGAGTTGCGATTTGGACGACCACCCAAGGTCAGTCATTTCAGGGTATTTGGCTGCAGATGCTTTGTGCTAAAACAGGGTAATCTGGACAAGTTTGAGTCTCGGTCTTCTGATGGGGTTTTTCTGGGTTTTGCATTACATTCTCATGCTTATCGTGTTCTTAACCTAGAGATTAACCGCATTATGGAGACTTGTGAGGTTATATTCGATGAGACTGCACCTTGTCCATCCCCTGTCTTTGAGCCTGCAGGTCCAGATCAGATGGGACAAACCATATTTATGGAGGAGGAGCACGACGACGCCGATTGGGTTGCTCTCGAGCCAACTCCACCGGCCGTCCTAGTCGAGCCTGCTTCCACTACCACTGCTTACGGACCCGACCCCACTCCTTCCACCACTTGGGATCTTCTTGAGCTAGCTCCTGCTGAGACTGGAGGAGTTGAAGCTGCTGTTGAGGGAGAGGCCACTTCCTTAAGGGAGGCTCCACAGCATATTCAGCGTCGTCACCCACCTCAGTAGATGATCAGGGAGCTTCATGAGTGAGTCACTCGCTCTAGGTCACATCAAATTTCTCATTTTGCTCACTCAACTTTTGTTAGTACTTTTGAGCCCTGGGATGTTGGACATGCTTTATCTGATCCTAATTGGGTTAATGCTATGCATGAGGAGCTTGAAAATTTTGAAAGTAATCAGGTTTGGGTTTTGGTGCCACCTCCTTCTAACTAACATCCCATCGGTACAAAATGGGTTTTCAAAAACAAACAAAGCGAGGATGGTTTGGTAGTGAGAAACAAGGCAAGGTTGGTTGCCCAAGGGTATTGCCAAAAAGAGGGAATTGATTATGAGGAGACCTTTGCCCCTGTTGCCCGTTTAGAGGCCATTAGGATCCTTTTAGCCTTTGCTGCTTCAAAGGGTTTTAAGCTTTTTCAAATGGATGTCAAAAGTGTAACACCCCAGGTGTTACTTAGAGTTTTCCACTCAAGGCTACACAAGTAAGCCCATCATCACATGTGACTTAAGTTGGGATAAGCACACAAAATTTTGAGCTCAAGATCCTAAGTAAGTGAACCCCATCTTAGAAGTCATACCTTGGTTTGTCATGCACATATAAGGGGGAGAATTTCCCAAACCCTAATTCAAACCCCTTTGGACAAGTGGAGCACTAGAAGTAAGTAAGACCAAAAGGTTAGGAAAACCACATGATCATGACTTGGGACAATTATAAAAGTGGTAGTACACTTAATACCCTACAAATAATAGTAAGAAAGTGACCCCAAAAAGATTTCAGAAAAACCCCAAAAGGTTCACAAAAGGGTTGAGCACAAAAGAAAAATCAGAATTTTTCTAAGTCCAAAACCAACCCCTTTTCAAAGATCAAACATGTTCACCCTCATTCAAACTTCAAAACCATTTGACCCAATTGACAAAGTGGCGCCAAAATACCTCTAGAATACCCTGGAAAAGTTTGAACCCAACCCTAGGTCGTTTGACATGACTTGGCACAAGTTTTGTCTCGGTTTGGACAGCTAGGACAGAGGCAACTTCTCACCCCTATCTCTCCCTACCCCGACCGTATCTTGGCTTGGGACACACATCAAAAAGGTAGGATATGGTGCAGGGAAGAGATCGTACATAGTGGTTTTGCCAAGATCTTCACGCTAAGGTGCTCCAATCGGCCGTTGAACCATGGCAGAAGCAAACACACATGTGTTCGACGCGAGCTGACCCTCGGGGGCGCGCTTAGAGCACGCCCGGGCGCGAACCCCCGCGCGCCCGCAGCCGCCTATGACCACGCCCGCGCCACGGCTATAAAGCCCGCCCCAGCGCCCGGCTATCTTCACCGTTGCATCCTCTGTCCCACGCCGAACTCCCCGGAGCTCGCCCATAGCTCCAGCGACCTCTCCGCGACCTGCCAGAGCCGCCCGAGGACAACCACTGTGGCCGAACCGTTTTCCACCCTCCTCCGTTCGATCCAAGCCCCTAGGTAGCTTCCCTAGGAGGCCGTGAAGCTTGCCAGAACTTGAACCAGGGACCCCCGCCACCGGAAAGGCATAATCGCGCTCACAGGAGTTCGGAACCCCACCGGCGCACGTGGACCGAGTGAGTCTCAGCGCCATTTCCCGATTCACTGCACACATAGCCTCTACGTCATCCCGTGGAGCTCATCGTGCCATTTAATTCAACTAGATTGCCGTGGTTAGGCCGGAGCTCTCGCCGCCGACGAGTTCACCCGCCTGCGCGCGTGGACCAGTCGATTCCGGCCACCACCGCCGTCGAGCCGTACATCGCTGTGACCGCCAGGACCTCCCGGAGCCACCCCCGCCCCTCGCCGGACCTTTCTCACCGCCGGTAAGACGCGCCGCCCTTTTTCCTTCCGTGGTTACTGTTTTCATAAGGGGAGGGACCTCAGGGGAGAAGAAGAAAAGGGCAGGGGGTTTTGTGCGCTGTCAGCGACTCAAGGGAACAGTAGCGCAGGGGTATAACTGAAAGAATTAGTTTAGAAAGAACCCAGGGTCTTCGATGCAAATAGGTTTTCCAGGAAACCTTTTAAATATTATGATTTAAATCCAAGCAGAACTTGAAAAATTCATAACTTCAGTTTGGTTTACCCAAATTGAGTCAAACCAATTTTGCCAGATCCTAAATGAGGTAAACTACTTAGGAAAAATATAAAACCACTAAGTGTTACAAAAAACTTTAAAGTTTTGAATTAAATGATTAACTGGTCAAAGGCTGAAAGAAATAAGGAAAAATAGCTACACTGTTAGACTAAGGTTAAGAAAATTCAGAGAAGTACCTAATCACTTCCTAACCTGTTTAAAATTAATAAACCCCTCTGTACACCCAATTAAGGTAGGGTTTGCCCTTTTAATCATTTTCAGCTTAAGGTTAAAGAAAATATAAAAGGTAGTTTAAAATAAGAACTAGGGAGCACCCATATTTTTGTTGGCTCCATTATTCAGTGTAGTTCACTAGAAAAATTTATTATACCCTTGTTTAGTACAAAAGAAAGGAGATACCTTTTAATTTAGAAAAACAAGGAAAACTTAGAAAAACCCTAGAAAAATAATCCTGAGAAAAAAACAACCCAACCCTTGGGATAACTAATATTTTGTTATTGTGAACATAGAAAAATTATGAGTTCTGTTGTTTGATATTTTTTAAATAACAAGTTAGTGGTAAGTGTCTTTTAAGCATTAAACTTTAGAAAATCATAACTAAATAACCACTAAGTAGCCCTCTGTGATTTTTGGCACAGAAGCATGTTAGTACCTATAGATACCAGTAAAAATGACTATTAGAACATAACCCACCCCTAGATAAGAGTTGTAGTGCAAAGTGACCCCTTTTGCCCCAACTTTTGTGTTTTTGTCCAGGGATTATCCTAATTATTCTGGACCTCAAAATTACGGGACAGACTATAGTAACCATTAGTAAACCACTGTAATTTTTACAAAATTTTTGGAAAAATTTAAATCACTCATGTAGTTCAAGCCCACCCTTAAATCCTAATTAGAAAATGAAAAGGGGGAATTAATAGTGAAGACTAAACCAAACCAGCAAAACCCCTTGAATGCCTACTAAAACTTTTAAAGAGCAATCCAAGTCTTAATTCATTATGTTTATCTCTACGCAAAACCTCAAACCTAATTTGATAAGCATAAACCACTAAGAGCCTCTTATAACCAGGAAACCCTAAGTTATTAACTAACTTAGTTTTTCTTCACTTAGCCTAATGATTACTAAATCCTGCATAATCATAGCATACCTATTCTTATTCATTGCATTCGATAGATTGCAACCTCGCGGACGGAGAGTACATCCTCGTGCCGGAGCAAGGAGTTGCTCAGGAGGTAGCCCCGGATCCAACACCAGAGCCTGCCCCAGAGGATCTGCCTGCCCCAGCTTTGGAAGGCAAGCCCCGGTTTTATGCATAACCTGTTCTATATGCTATTTTACTACACTTAATGTTTGTAGGCTTGTATTGTGCACTTAAGTGTAGGAGTTGATTGAAACCCTAGTTGCACGAACTCAGGAATCCTTTTTGTGATGGATACTAGTATGCTAGGTCGAGTAGCTGCTTTACTAATTAGGGATCTCGGTAGAAGTCGAGTGATTTTTCTAGCACTCGCGCGAGGTCAGGAATTGGCTGTAACTACTTTCATATCATAACGATGTTGGTCTGTGGACAACAATCCATGGGGATTGGTTGTCTATGAGATGGAAATTGGAATAAGGATTAAGGTGTGGTACCGTGTGTCAAGCGTTTGAACGTACTAAGCACATGTCGAGAAATATGGTAAATCGGTACGCCTAGTACCTGAGTGAACAAGCTCGCAGATTGCCCTCCTCACGCGACCTGAGACGTGGTCTCCCATTCCGGTTATGGTGGGTACAAGTGCGGTCACTGCACGACGGTAGTCGGGGTCAGTGAGGCATTGTATGCCAAGGCGGTGAGCCCCTTTCTGTTGCCAGGGAATCGATGGGGACGGTTGATGTGTGTGGGGACGGAGTGCCTCGCCACGTCGTGTGTTTAGGTTTACCTTGCAAGGTTTAAAAACTCGATTCGAATCGTCCGCTTCTCGCAGCTAATGAGACTGCTTGATCCATGCTGCTACATTGAGTAACAAGTGGAAATGTGATGACTTGGCAAAAGTTCTTGATTGCTAAAATGTTTGATACCATGTATGATTAGATAGGTATACTTTTAGTCTTAAGAGAGTCACACTAAAACTTGAAAAGCAAACAACTTGATTTTAGACTCAGCTAGTGCTTTTGGCAAACCCAACCCCTCAGCTAAACAACTGCATGTCTAGAGGTAGAGGAGTAGACTCCTCACACCGGGTAAGTCTAGCTGAGTATTAGTATACTCAGCCTTGCTTGTGGCATAATTTTACAGGTTCTCTGGAGGACATGGTTGCTGGAGTGACTTGGCAGTCAACCTTGCCACCGGGTTGGACAGTCGAGTGGGACCCTGCCTCGGCTGAGGAGGAGCATGAGGAGTGATGGCACAGGCTTCCCCATCCCTCCATTTATTTATCGTTAGTTTATTTTCCGCTGCATTTCGAACAATGAGTACTTCTTTTGCTAAAACTCCACTGATGATGTAATAATTTGATACCCCTTAATGTATGGTTTTATGCTTTATTGTATTTGCTCTGTGCCTCACCATCGAGTGAGTACGTGGTACTTGATCCTGTTAGTGGCCTCGTCAGACTTGATCCGAGGGATTGACGTGTTATTCCCATTTAAGTGTGGTCTAGCCTCTAAGGCAGGACTTAGGCACTTAAGTTGGAATAATTCGAGCAGTTCCGCCACAGCTGGTATCAGAGCTCGTACCGCCCCAGAGAAATCATTAAACTATAAATACCATCCTTTTCTAAAGTAAAACTTGTTAGAAACAAATGTTGGATAGATCGTCTGGACGATAAGGATAGACCTAGGATGTGAAGCCTTAGGATAATAGAGGGGTAGCTAGGTGGCTATTTGAATAAGCCCTACCGGCTACTATAAGGGATGAGAGTTCCTTCCTATTCCCTCTAAGTTGACGTGAGGTCGTTTAGGACGAGCATGCATGCATCCTTAATTAAACTATTTAATAATTGGGTAAGAACTTTAATACATAATGGTGACAAATTAAGTACCCCCAGTACCATTGTCGTAGTTATAGAGAGGCTGAGTTGCGATCCCTTTTCATTTTATAATTCTTTTCCTTTTACTTACGCGTAACCGTACACAGATGACTTCTCACGGATCCTCGGACGAAGGGAATGCATAGTCCCACACGGACGGGCTTGCACGAGAGGGTTTCCCCCGTATCTTGTGGGAGGTACTTCAGGGAGCTGATTACACGATGCCTCCCTAGTACGTGGTGCAGCTGTTTGAGAAGCACCGAGTGCCCCGTTGTAGGGTGAGGATGACCCTAGAGCCTCATCCCCTGCAGCCAGGCTGGCGGTCGCTAGACTCTGAGTCTTTTGGATACAGGGCTAGGATACTATCGAGGCAATTGCCCTTCATGGGCTGACCACCTTCTGTGGTTTCCACCCCTTGGAGCTGTCCACTCACCCCATTGGTTTGTTCCCTGTGGAAAAGGAGGACAACCCAATGTGGAATGATCGAGTGGAGCATGCCAAGGATATTTGGGCTATCTACCCAGGTCAGACTGCACACTTGACGGTGCGGTGCATGAATGCCCTGTATCATCTGCAAGTGATGCGAGGAGAGGCAATGTCTCACCTAATGGCATTGTTGGAGGCTACTAAGATCACCTTAGATAACCAGGAGGAACTTGTGGTAGACTTGTCCACTGAGATGGTGGAAAAAGACTTACAAGTGGAGCAGTTGTTAGATGAGATCCACGAGCTTGAGGAGCTAGTGGGAACCAGGGAGAACACCATCGAGGTTCTCGAGGATCAGCTAATCAACACTCAGCAGTAGCTTGCGGAGGCTAACCAGCATCTGGATATGCACCACCAGGAGATTCAGGACATGGAGGCCAACGAGGATGTCGACATCGAGGGAGGAGAGGAACCTGCCTCCAGCTTGGACACTGCTGGCTCAGGGAGACCACCTTCCCCTGAGTCGAGCGTTGCCTCGTTTGCTCACTAGGTCGCAGAGATAGAGTTAGAAGTCTGTGACGATAGAACTCCTCGAGGCTAGCTTAGCTTTTACACCCTTGGGGTACTATGCTAGATAGAGTTGAGTCTTTTGAGATAGTGATGTAATCATGACAAACTCTTTTGGAAATGTGGGTGATGAATGATGACAGCTTTAATTTAAGAAGCAAGTTTATGCCACGTGGAATCTTTTATAACCATGCAAGAATTTATTGGTTTTACCCCTTTGACTCCTTCACCACAATTTAACATGGAACCTTGGAATCGTAATATTGAGAATATCCATGATTTTTCAGATGGCAGGAAGAGCGTGTCGTGGACAGAATGAGCGCATTCCTCCACCACCGCCACCGCCTCCTACTCTGTAGGAGCTGATGGCTCAGCAGAACGAGATCTTGCGACAGTTAGCTCAGCGCCAGCCGCCACCTCAGCATTATGGTGGTGGTGATCATTAGCGACACCCCGTAGCAGCCACTTATCAGGAGTTCCTCAGTACCCAGCCACCGTTATTCACCAGGGCAGATGATCCACTTGATGCTGATGTATGGCTTAGGGTAGTGGAATCCAAATTCCCACTACTCAATGGAGTTTGTTCAGAGGTGACTAAGGTCAGGTTCACCACCCAGCAGCTTCGTGGACCCGCGTGGACATGGTGGGACCATTTTCTTGCTATGCAGCCAGTTGACCATGAGGTGGAATGGAGAGAGTTCAAGGCAGCCTTCAGGGGGCATCATATACCAGTAGGCATTATGGACCGCAAGCTCAATGAGTTTCTGGCACTCACTCAGGGGAACCAGACAGTGTTACAGTATGCTCAGGCTTTCAATGACCTGTGCCAGTATGCCGAATATCATGCAGACACTGATGAGAAGAAGAGGGACAGGTTCAGGAGGGGGCTCAGCACTAAGCGCCGCGACCGTCTCAACACAGTCAGGGCCAACAGCTATAATGAGTTAGTCAACATGGCCATTTCTCAGGAGGATTGTATCACAGCAAGGCAGGCGGAGAAGAAGAGGAAGACCCCTGTGGCAGGACCTTCAGCTCAGCCACATCGCTTCAGGATCGTGTCTGACACTCAGAATAGGGGACCTCAGCAGCAACAAGGACGTTGGGTGATCCGACCACAGCAGCAGCAGCAGGCACCCAACCGCACTCAGTTTCCAATTCAGAGGAACAATCAGCCGCAGCAGCAGTACCATCAAGCCAATGATAACAGGTGTTTCACTTGTGGTAACACCGGACATTATTCCAAGAATTGCCCCAGAAACCAGCAGAAGCAGGGACAGAATGCCAACCAGAATCAAGGCAAGAGACAGAAGGTGCAAGTGAGACAAGGCAAACTGAACTTCACCACCATGGCTGACATTCCAGAGGGAGCACCCGTCATGACTGGTATCTTTTCAGTTTTGAATTATCCTGCAATTATTCTTTTTGATTCTGGTGCATCACACAGTTTTATCAGTGCCAAATTTAGCGCCAAGTGCCAATTACCTTTTCACCACACCAATGGGGGTATTACGATTTCAACACCAGGAGGCACGGTTGCCACCTATCAAATCAACAGGCAGGTGCCTATAAAACTTGGTAGTCTTGTGATTAGGACCACCCTTCTCATCTTAGGATTGGATAGCGTGGACATTATATTGGGAACTGATTGGTTATCTAGGCATCAGGCGGTATTAGATATTGCAGCAAGGGCCATTGAGATTCACTCCCCTACTTATGGCGAGACTACTTTATATTTGCCTGATCAGGGTTGTACCCGTTCTTATGCATTCACTATGATAGAGTCACCGGTTGAAAGAATCCCTGTGGTCTGTGACTACCCAGATGTTTTTCCGGATGAATTGTCGGGGATGCCACCCGATAGAGACATAGAGTTCGCAATTGAATTGCAACCCGGAACTGCACCTATATCCAAGAGACCATATAGGATGCCTCCAGCAGAGTTAGCAGAGTTGAAAAAGCAGTTGCAAGAATTGTTGGACAAGGGATTTATTCGCCCAAGTACTTCACCCTGGGGATGTCCAGCCTTATTCATGAAGAAGAAAGACGAGAGTTTGAGGATGTGTGTCCATTACCGCCCTCTCAATGCGGTGACCATCAAAAACAAATACCCACCGCCCCGCATTGATGTTTTGTTTGATCAGTTGGTAGGAGCCAAAGTGTTCTCCAAGATAGACCTTCGCTCGGGCTACCATCAGATCAAGACCCGTGCTAGTGATATTCCCAAGACGGCTTTCTCTACCAGATACGGGCTTTATGAGTTTTTGGTGATGTCTTTTGGGCTGACCAATGCCCCGGCCTATTTCATGTATCTGATGAACTCAGTGTTCATGCCAGAGCTGGACAAATTAGTGGTGGTTTTCATTGATGACATTCTGGTGTATTCCAAGAATGAAGCCGAGCACACTAAGCATTTGCATACCGTACTTCAGAGACTGCGTGCCCATCAGTTGTATGCTAAATTGTCCAAATGTGAATTCTGGCTCAAGGAAATAAAATTTCTGGGTCACACAATTTCTCAGGATGGAATATCAGTTGATCCTGAGAAGGTACAAGAAGTAATGAACTGGAAACCTCCTACTACCGTGCGGCAGATTCAGAGCTTTCTGGGATTGGCAGGGTATTATCGACGATTTATTCCGAATTTCTCTAGAATTGCCAAGCCAATGACTGAACTGTTGAAGAAGGGAGTCAAGTATGAATGGAGTCAGAAGTGTGAGGATGCCTTTCATACACTAAGGTAGCATTTGACAACAGCACCAGTGCTAGCTCAACCTAACAACACCAAACCATTTGAGGTTTATTGTGATGCTTCCGGTACTGGTTTGGGATGTGTCTTAATGCAAGACAATAGAGTCATTGCTTATGCCTCCCGAGCACTCAGACCCCATGAGCAGAACTACCCCACACATGATCTAGAATTAGCAGCTGTGGTTCATGCTCTCAAGATTTGGAGACATTACTTGATGGGAGCTCACTGTAATATTTACACTGATCACAAGAGTCTCAAATACATCTTCACCCAGGCTGATCTTAATATGAGACAGAGAATATGGTTAGAGCTAATCAAGGACTATGATTTGGAGGTGCATTACCATCCTGGCAAGGCCAATGTTGTGGCAGATGCCTTGAGCAGGAAAGCCCAGTGTGATTGTATGAACATGGATGCAAGAGTAACCACCCTATGTGATGAGTTGTTCAAGCTGAACCTAGAAGTCGTTTCCTCCGGTGCTTTAAGTTATATTTCAGTGGAGCCCACCTTGCATGAGCAGATAGTCATGGCACAGATTGGTGACAAGGGTGTTCAAGTTATTAAGAAAATGATCAAACTAAAGGTGGACAATTACAAATGCTTCCATCAAGACGGCAAAGGAATTCTATGGTTTGGAGACCGACTGGTTGTCCCCAAGAACCCCGAACTCAGAAAGAAGATATTGGATGAAGCTCACCTATCCAAATTCTCCATGCACCCCGGCAGCAACAAGATGTTTCATGATCTCAGATCCTTGTACTGGTGGACCAGAATGAAGAAGGAAATTGCTAAGTATATATCTGAATGTGACACTTGCCAGAGAGTCAAGGCCAGTCATTTGAAGGTAGCAGGCACTTTGCAACCCCTTCCTGTACCATCTTGGAAATGGGAGGATATTTGCATGGATTTTATCGTGGGATTGCCCAATACCTCCAGGCACCATGATTCCATTTGGGTCATTGTGGACAGATTGACCAAGACAACTCATTTCTTGCCGGTACACACCACCCACAGGACGGAAAAGTATGCCGAAATTTACATTGACCAGATAATCCGCTTGCATGGAATACCAAGGACTATAGTATCTGACAGACGAGCACCATTCGTGGCACGATTTTGGGAGCAATTGCAAGAGTCACTTGGGACCCATGTGATAAAAAGCTCAGCATACCATCCTCAAACAGATGGTCAGACAGAAAGGGTGAATCAGATTTTGGAAGACATGTTGAGGGCATGTGTGCTACACTATGGAAAGGATTGGGACAAGTGTCTTTCATTGGCAGAGTTCTCTTATAATAACAGCTACCAGTCCAGTTTGATGATGGCACCTTTTGAAGCCTTGTATGGGAGAAGGTGTAGGACACCGCTAAATTGGTCACAAGCTGGAGAAAGGGAAATTTTTGGACCTGACCTAGTACTTGAAGCAGAGGAAAAGGTCAGAGTTATTAAGAAGAACCTAGAAGCTGCTCAGGCCAGGCAAAAGAGCTATCTTGACAAGAGAAGGAAGCCTCTACAGTTTGGAGAGGGAGACCATGTTTATCTTAAGGTGTCACCCACCAAAGGTGTTCAGAGATTTGGAATCAAGGGCAAGTTAGCTCCTCGCTACATTGGACCCTATGAGATCAAGGAAACTTGTGGGCCTGTTGCATATCAAGTGAAGTTGCCACCCCACATGTCAGCAGTTCATGATGTGTTTCATGTATCTCAGCTACGGAAGTGCGTTCGCTTACCCACGAAAGTGCTACCTGAACCAGAATTGGAGATAGAGCTGGATCTGTCCTACCAGGAGCACCCCGTCAAGGTATTGGATCAAAAGGAGAGATCAACGCGGGCAAAGTCGATCAGAATGTATAAGGTTAAGTGGAGTCACCATTCAGTAGAAGAGGCTACATGGGAGACTGATGATTTTCTATGTTCTCGCTTCCCAGACTTTCTGCCCAAAGGAGTCGGTACGTAATCCAAAACCCCACCCCCACCTGCCCTTTGAATCTAAATATAAGAAAAACTTAGATGTTAAAGGTATAGTAAGCTTTGAAAATAACGTTACAAGGGCTTCCTTCTAATGTTGCAAAGAGGATGACATTCGAAGAGCAGTTAACCAGTGAGACTTGGACAAAGGAAGAAGCAACACACCAGCACACCTTCATGGCACCCCTCCAAGGGACTCTACCTAAATCTCGGGACGAGATTCCTTTAAGGGGGGAGGGCTGTAACACCCCAGGTGTTACTTAGTATTTTCCACTCAAGGCTACACAAGTAAGCCCATCATCACATGTGACTTAAGTTGGGATAAGTGTTGGGGGCTTGTTCTCAAATGCTAAGAATTAAGAACAAGGCAACATAGAAAATGTTAAGGGTTAAAGTCCTTCGTCCTCCAAGACATTATATCCTTTCGGGATATAAGGAATTTCAGACGAAGGTTACGAAGGACGTACCTTCGTAAACATAATAGCAAGGAACGAAGTATTCATACAGATCATAAGGTATGAAATAAACATTTAAATATTATCATAGAATCATCTCCATTTTTATTATCATGAACGAATATAAATGACTTCGAATTAAAAATGTACCTTTGGTCCTGAGGAAAGCAAAAGTACAGGTGTGATGCGAAAGCAAATGGCAGATTCGCGTGAACAGTACAGAGGTACTGTTCATCTATTTATAGACACAGGTCACAGCCTGTGACAAATTACAATTATGCCCCTTACAAAAGTTTACAACATTGACTCAGACCTCTATGGATAAAAAGGTCATTCTATCTCTATGTCGGTTTGTAACGCCGAAGCTCCATGAAAAGGAACCTTCGGCCATCTCCTGGGGACAACTTCAGCCGAAGCTGCTTCTTCGTGTAAGACCTTCGGCGCAACGAAGCATGGCCCCAACAGTAGCCCCTTTCGCGGTGCTAGATCGTTTTTCGTGACGAGCTTGACCCGTGAAAAAAAACCTCTTTAGCTTCGGGAAGCCGAAGGTCCAAAAAACACCTTCCCTGAGCTCGTTGCTGAGAAACGATCCGGTTTCCGAGCGCGTGCCAGGCCCACCTTGCAGAGTTACTATTTGATCTTTACGGTCCACTGCACAGCGAGTACAAGTGACTGCCCGCCTGGTGTAAAAATCCTGCCGCTTCGCCTTCTTACCTGCAGCACTATATAAACAGACGGGTAGGTGTGAAGTTACCACAGCATTCATTGCTATTTGCACTGTTTTGCTGCCAAAATTTTTAACTATAGCCGAAGCTTGACTCTCAGAATCGAACGAAGGTCCATCTCGACGTCTGCTTCGTCAGAAAGAAAGGCTTCGGGAGGAAAGGAAAAAGAAAAAAGTAACTAACTTCCCCAAACTCAGAATCAAATGGCTAGAGTGCGATCTACTGCCAGAGTTGCACGTGAAGGAGACGAAGCCGAAGGTTCGAATACTGTGCCCATTTCCGAAGCGATGCAGCGTTCTAGACTGGTGACTGCGGAAGAAATGCCTGCTGCTGAAGCAAACCCGACAACTGCCGAAGGAGAAGAAGAGAACATTGAAGGGACTGATCCCGAAGATGACTATCGCATTGCCATGCCCAGCAAGCCCAGTCACCTGGATTTTGGGAAATCAACTGTTTCAAAGGCTGATCTTTCCAAGATGGTGAAAGCAGGTTATTTCAATGAAAATCAGAAGAAGCTACTTCGCTTCGGGGGAGAAGAAACCACCCCGAAGCCAGAGAAGGACGAGATTGTCATCTTCAAGAGCTTTTTAAAGGCTGGGCTGAGATTCCCTCTTCACGAGATTATTGCGGAGGTACTGAAGAGGTTTGGTATCTACCTTCACCAGTTAACTCCTAACGCTATCGTTAGGCTTAGCGTTTATATTTGGGCCCTCCGAAGCCAAGCAGTGGAGCCATTTGCCGACAGTTTCTGTCGAGTTCATGAGTTACATTATCAAACAAAGGCCAGAAAAGATGGGCTACATGATAACTTCGGTTGCTACAATTTTGCCTACCGGAAAACCGCAAAGTTTCCTGTAATCAGCTACCGAAGCAAATGGCCGGCAGGCTGGAAATCAGAATGGTTCTATGTCAAGGTTGATGACGACAAGGAGAAGCTTGTGCAAAGTCCACTCGAGCTGATCTTCGGAGAAACCCGACCCCGCTGCAACATGACACCAGAGGGTCAAACACAACAGGCAATGGATGAATTCAGAATTATTGCAGAGCATATCGGTACCAGGGATCTGGTTCAAGAATTCTTGGCATTCAGAGTCTTCCCTACTCTGAAAGAATGGGAAATGCCAAAGTTAAAGGGGGAGAAGAAGGAGGGGGAACTTGTCCGGCTTCCTTATCACTTCAAATTCAAGAAATACTTTAAGAAGCCCTGCCAAGAGTGGCTGGACACAGTTGAGGTGATGTGTAATGAAATCCTTGGGAATTATTCCAAAAAAGAAGATCAACTGATGACAGCAGCCTTCGGCACCCGTCCGAAGCGAAGGCTGAACCGAGTGCTTGATGCCCTGGGCTTCGAGTACCCTGACTATGAACGGCTGAACAAGGGTGCTGAGGGCCAAAAAAGAAAAAGAGTGGCTGAAGCTTTGAACAAGGATGAAGAAAAACCAGCAAAAGAGAAGAAAATTTCCAAGAAGAGAAAAATATCAACTCCAAAGCGAAAATTATCCGATGAAGAGGGGACCCCCACACCACCTTCTACCAGCGACGTGGAGGAAATTTTAAAGGTAATGACTGAACCCGTGCCCACGAAGCTAAGTCCATTAGGGCTTCAACTGACGAAGCTTTTTCGAAAGGTGGAAGAGCCGGAACAAACGAAGATAACCAAACCAAAACGGCAAAGAATTATTGCAGTGACTGAAGTTATCGACAAGACGCCGCTGAGGGCGTCAATTCAGAAAACACCAGCTGTCGAGGGCACAACTAACGTCGAAGTCGCACCTTCGGAGGTCGCGGCTACCGAAGCCGCTACAGCCGAAGATGTGAACTTAGAAACCACCATTGAGGACATCGACAAAATTTTGCAAGACATGGCTGCAGAAGAAGCTGCCACTGCTGCTGAAAAAACCATGGCCACAGTGCCTGGGAAGGGGAAAGAAATAGCCGAAGACACTTCGGACGACGAAGCCTACACATTTCAAAATTTAGTTGGGCAAAAACTGACGAAGGCCGAAATAGAAGAGCTCAAGGAATACGCCAAATCTTGCGGATACAGGCCAGGAGCTCTTCTTTTCGGAGGTGTGGACGATGAAAAATTAGGCTGCATTCGAGACCAAACTGGAGCTAAGGTAATCGGTACTCTATCAAAGAGTATCGGTTTTCCGAAGCTAGAGACAGATATCAGCCGCTACCGACGACAACATATCGTCGGCAGCTTATTTTATTCCAACTTCAAGGTAAACAACCTTTTCTCTGGTTTTTATTGCTTCTAATAATGAAAATGTTACTAACGAAAGTTGTTTCTGTACAGAGCATGCTACTGAGCAAAGCTCTGAAGATGCAGCAAGATTTGGAGGACAAAAAACACGAAGCTATAATTGAAAATTTAGAGAGCAAGATAAAAGAACAATCAGCTATCATTGAAAAGAAAGACTTCGAGCTCCAATCGACCGAAGGCTTGCTGGCAGAGACTGAAGCTAAAGTATCAGAATTGAATTCGAAGCTTATCAGTCAATCAAAACAATTTGAACAGGAGAAGCTAGAGCTTAATTCGAAACTTGAAGCCGAAGTCCAGGCCAACTCAGACTTGAAGAAATCATTAACAAGCCTTCAAGACAAATGCTTGAAATTTAGCAATAATTGTATTGAACGATTAAAAAAGATATTTTACTCTGTTGGAGCCAGCAGCGGGAAGTTTAACCCTTCAGCGGAAAATTTACCACAAGCCTTCGATCATATTGAAGCTGAAATCGAAGAACTTGACGAAGTTATAGCCGGGCACGGTGACTTCTGTGCCTGGGTAGCTTCTCGGGGTACCGCTGCAGCGTTCCTGAAGGCCGGCTGCGAGCATGGAAAAATCGTCAACAGGCCCAACTTCACCCTGTCTCCATCAATCCTGGACGATATACCTGACCTCGCCCGAAGCATCTCAAATAGATTTCTAAAAATGATATGGACAAAAGGCGGGCGGGAGAAGGCTGGAGACGAAGCTCGAAGTCATCTTGAACCAGTAAGAAATGATACTTCGTACTTACCTTCTCCTTTGCACTTGATTTTTACTCACGATACCTTGATTTATGTAGGATGACGAAGCTGAAGGTGATACTTAAAGAATATGCCGCCGAAGCGGAAGCCTGACGAAGATTAGCAGGAGTAGACTAGAAAAACTCAGGAGAATTTGTAACAACTTTTTGTAAATACAATTAATCTGTTCTCAATGAACTTTGCACATACCTTGTAATATATTCTTACCCTTCTATTGAGGCGCTTTGATGTGGACGAAATTAGTATTTTGAGCCGAAGGCGAAAAAACACCTTCCCTTCTTTTCGTACACAACGAAGCATAAAAGACCAATTCTTCTTTTTGCCGAGCAACGAAGCATAAAAGACCACTTCTTCTTTTTGCCGAGCAACGAAGCATAAAAGACCACTTCTTCTTTTTGCCGAAGCTTTTCTTTTTTGTACACAACAAAGCATAAGAGACCACTTCTTCTTTTTGCCGAAGCAACCACTTAGGAACACAAATGCTATGAATGAATGCTTATGAATGCAAATGCTATGATGTAATGTAATGTGCGAATGAATGTCCAAAGCATATGTCCGAAGCCACACTCTCAGCCATTATTTCCTTAGAAACAACCACACATCAGCTCTGCATTCCCTTAGGAACGACTTTGGAGCATCTTCGCCTTTTACTTAGACGGTATAAGCTCTGCATTCCCTTAGGAACGTCTTTGGAGCTTCTTCGCCTTTTACTTAGGCGGTATAAGCTCTGCATTCCCTTAGGAACGTCTTTGGAGCTTCTTCGCCTTTTACTTTCGGCGGAATCAGCGTTGACTTTTCGCTGTGAGCTCTGCATCCCCTTAGGGACGTCTTTGGAGCTTCTTCTCTTTTTCAGTTTCGGCACTCGATGGTGCGTTCTCCGCTTTTTACATTTACATTCTTTGGGGGATTTTGCTCTTATAAAACTAAAAAAGGAAATTACATATGATGGCCCCATTAAAAACCTTTCTCCCCCTTTAGAAAGGAAAAGGGTGCCATGAAAAAGAAAAAGAAAAACATAAAAAGTTACATCAAGTTATACATAATATCTCCGAAGCTCATCCGCATTCCAAGACCTTGGAATTTCGTTGCCATCCATGTCCTTCAATCTGTACGAACCAGGCCTTGACGAAGATGCTACTAAGAAAGGCCCTTCCCATTTCAATTGTAACTTGCCCACTGTATCTGGGTTGGCCACTCTCCGAAGCACCAAGTGCCCCGGCTCAATATTTTTTAGCCGGACCTTTCTATCTCGCCATTTAACTGTTTCAGCCTGGTATTTATTGATATTTTCCACAGCTTGAAGTCTGATTCCTTCTAAAGCATCTTTTTCCACAAGACAATCATCTTCAGGACTTGATTCTGCCGAAGCTACTACCCTTATTGATCCAGCTTTGGCTTCTTCCGGAGTTATTGCTTCGTCACCGAATAATAACTTGAATGGGGTAAAGCCTGTAGACCTTGATGTTGTTGTATTGTGGCTCCACACCACTTTGGTTAACTGATCTGGCCACTTTCCCCTAGGTTGATTGAAGATTAACTTCATTATTCCTGTCATTATAATGCCGTTGGCCCTTTCAACGAGCCCATTCGACTCCGGATGCCTGACTGATGCAAAATGGATCTTCGTTCCAATTTGATCACAGAAATTTCTGAAAGCTTCGGAGTCGAACTGCGTTCCATTATCTACAGTGATGGCCTTCGGTACTCCGAAGCGACAGACAATGTTCTGCCAGAAAAACTTTTGGACAGTGGCCGAAGTTATTGTGGCTAATGGCTTCGCCTCAATCCACTTGGAAAAATACTCCACAGCCACTATAACATATTTTAGATTCCCTTGAGCCGGTGGTAATGGACCCAGCAAGTCAAGGCCCCACCTTTGCAATGGCCAGATGGGCTGTATCAGCTGTGTCAAAGACGAAGGTTGCTTTTGATCTCTTGCACATTTCTGACAACCTTCGCACTTTTGAACTAACTCCGCTGCATCCGAAGCTGCCTTCGGCCAATAAAACCCTTGGCAGAAAACTTTTCCAAGTAACGGCCTAGATCCGATGTGGGATCCACACAGGCCTGCATGTATCTCCTTCATTAACTCTATACCTTCGGTTCTAGACAAGCACTTGAGCAGCGGGGCACAAACTCCATGTTTGTATAACTCCCCTTCTATCATGACATACGGACGAGCTCTTGCCTCTATCCTTTTATTATAAGCTTCGTCATCTGATAGGAAGTTACCCTAAAGGTAAGAGATTATTTCAGTTCTCCAATCTTCGCTGTAAACAGGGGAAATGTTGAGGACTGCTCTTTCAAGGAGCTCCACTGAAGGTGCCTTTATTGTTTCGAAGAAGACATCCGAAGGTAACGGCATCCCCTGTGCTGCAGACTTGGCTAGCAAATCAGCATGCTCATTTTGTCCTCGAGGGATATTCTTGACAGAAAATCCTTCGAAGGAGGCCTCGATCCTTCGGACCGTGTCTAGATATTTTTCAAGCTTCGGATCTTTAGCCTTGCAACTTTTGTCAATATGACCCGAAACAACCTGGGAATCAGTTTTAAGAATCGCCCTTCTGATTCCCATTGCCTTTAATTTCCGAAGGCCCAGGAGCAGGGCTTCGTACTCAGTAATATTATTTGTGCAGCTGAAGTCAAGTCTTGCTGCATAACAAGTTTTAACCTTGGATGGTGAGACCAACACAGCAGCTGCACCTGCTCCGAAGGTTCCCCAAGAGCCATCACAAAACACTGTCCACACTTCGGCATCTTTATTTACTTCTTCATCCTGAGCCCCTGGCGTCCAATCGGCAATGAAATCTGCCAATGCTTGAGACTGGATCGAGGACCTATGCACATAATCAATGTAAAATTCATTGAGTTCTGCAGCCCATTTTCCAATCCGTCCAGTAGCTTCTCTATTTCTCATGATATCCTTCAACGGCTGCGAAGAAGGAACAATAATATTGTATGCCTGGAAATAATGCCGAAGCTTCCTGGATGCCATTAAAACGGCATATAATACCTTCTCCAGCTCTGTATAATTTTTCTTTGATATACTGAGGACTTCAGATACAAAATATATTGGGACCTGCTTCTTGACTTGGCCATCAAACTTCTCCTGGACAAGTGCCGCACTTACTGCTGAGTGCGAAGCTGCCACATATAACAACAGAGGAGCCCCTGGCGTTGGTGGAGTTAATGTTGTTAGATCTATCAAGTATTGCTTCAGCTCTTCGAAGGCTTTTTGTTGACTTGGGCCCCATTGAAAGACTTCAGCTGACTTCAGCACCTCGAAAAATGGTAAGTTTCTTTCTGCTGATCTGGATATAAATCTGTTGAGAGATGCCAGCCTTCCTGTCAATCTTTGGGCTCCCTTTCTTGTGGTTGGTGGCTCCATTCGAAGTATAGCTTCGATTTTATTTGGATTAGCTTCGATTCCCTTTGTTGAAACCAAGCATCCAAGAAATTTACCCTTCTTTACTCCGAAGACACATTTTTCTGGATTCAGCTTCAGACCAGCTTGTCTGAAGCTGGCGAAGGTCTCCTGCAGATCAGCAATATGATTTTCCTGCTTCGTGCTTTTTATGATAATGTCATCAACATAGGTCAAGACATTTCTGCCTATCTGAGACTGGACAACCTTCGCAGTCATTCTGCTGAAACTCCCTCCAGCATTCTTGAGCCCCTCAGGCATCCGAAGATAGCAATATGTACCACTTGGGGTTATGAAGCTAGTTTTCGGCTCATCTTCCTTCTTCATCCAAATTTGATGATAGCCTGAGTAGCAGTCTAGGAGACTCATGAGCTCTGAAGAAGCTGCTGCATCGACTAAAGAGTCTATCCTTGGCAGCGGGAATTCGTCCTTCGGACAAGCCTTGTTGAGATCTGTGAAATCGATACACATTCTCCACTTGCCATTGGCCTTCTTCACCATAACAGTGTTAGCTAGCCACTCTGGATACTTCACTTCTCTGATAACTCCTGCACTGAGGAGTCTTTTTACTTCATTGCGAGCCCCTTCGGCCTTGTCATCAGACATTTTCCGAAGCCTCTGCTTTCGGGGTCTGAAGGATGGGTCAACATTGAGCGAATGTTCAATAACATCCCGATTTACTCCACAGAGATCATTAGCTGACCATGCAAAAACATCTTTGTTGTTGAATAAAAACCTTATCAAGGTTTTCTCCTGGTCTTCAGATAGTTGCGAGCCCAACAGCACCTTCTGCTCTGCTATGTCTTCACACAATGACATGGGCTTCGGCTGATCCGCTGAAGCTGCCTTCTCCCTCCTGAATTTGTACTGTTCACAAGCTTCAGCTCCATCTATGTTATGGATTGCCTTGGAGTCAGTCCAGCTTCCTTCGGCCCTTCTAGCAGCTTCCTGGCTTCCATGAATAGCAATAGGCCCTTGGTCCGAAGGTATCTTCATGCAGAGATAAGCTGGGTGAAGAATTGCTTCGAAGGCATTAAGAGTACCACGACCAATGATAGCATTGTAAGGATACTCCATGTCAACAATATCAAACACAATTTGCTCAGTCCTTGTGTTGTTAACAAATCCGAAGGTTACCGGCATGGTAATCTTCCCAAGTGCTACAATCTGCCGCCCTCCGAAGCCACAAAGAGGGTGCGTAGCATCATGAATCTTGTCTTCAGGCTCCTGCATTTGTCTGAAGGCCTTAGCAAATATAATATCAGCTGCACTGCCTGTATCAACTAGGACATTGTGGACCAGAAATCCTTTGATCACGCAAGAGATGACCATGGCATCATTGTGAGGATAATCCTTAAGCTGAAGGTCTTCCTGAGAGAAGGTAATTGGAATGTGGGACCATTTTGACTTGATGAAGGGTCCCTGCACTCCAACATGCTGCACCCTTCTCTGAGCCTCCTTCTTCTGCTTCTTGTTAACCGGCTCTGAGCAAGAACCGCCTGTTATCGGGAGCACCAGCTTCGAAGCCGAAGCAGCTCCAGCTTGATTGTTGAACGAAGCCATCAGCTCAGAAAAGTGGAAGTGAGTTCACCGGAGGTGGGCGCCAATGTTGGGGGCTTGTTCTCAAATGCTAAGAATTAAGAACAAGGCAACATAGAAAATGTTAAGGGTTAAAGTCCTTCGTCCTCCAATACATTATATCCTTTCGGGATATAAGGAATTTCAGACGAAGGTTACGAAGGACGTACCTTCGTAAACATAATAGGAAGGAACGAAGTATTCATACAGATCATAAGGTATGAAATAAACATTTAAATATTATCATAGAATCATCTCCATTTTTATTATCATGAACGAATATAAATGACTTCGAATTAAAAATGTACCTTTGGTCCTGAGGAAAGCAAAAGTACAGGTGTGATGCGAAAGCAAATGGCAGATTCGCGTGAACAGTACAGAGGTACTGTTCATCTATTTATAGACACAGGTCACAGCCTGTGACAAATTACAATTATGCCCCTTACAAAAGTTTACAACATTGACTCAGACCTCTTTGGATAAAAAGGTCATTCTATCTCTATGTCGGTTTGTAACGCCGAAGCTCCATGAAAAGGAACCTTCGGCCATCTCCTGGGGACAACTTCAGCCGAAGCTGCTTCTTCGTGTAAGACCTTCGGCGCAACGAAGCATGGCCCCAACAATAAGCACACCAAATTTTGAGCTCAAGATCCTAAGTAAGTGCACCCCATCTTAGAAGTCATACCTTGGTTTGTCATGCACATATAAGGGGGAGAATTTCCCAAACCCTAATTCAAACCCCTTTGGACAAGTGGAGCACTAGAAGTAAGTATGACCAAAAGTTTAGGGAAACCACATGATCATGACTTGGGACAATTATAAAAGTGGTAGTACACTTAATACCCTAGAAATAATAGTAAGAAAGTGACCCCAAAAAATTTTAGAAAAACCCGAAAAGGTTCACAAAAGGGTTGAGCACAAAAGAAAAATCAGAATTTTTCTAAGTCCAAAACCAACCCTTTTTCAAAGGTCAAACATGTTCACCCTCATTCAAACTTCAAAACCATTTGACCCAATTGACAAAGTGGCACCAAAATACCTCTAGAATACCCTGGAAAAGTTTGAACCCAACCCTAGGTCGTTTGACACGACTTGGCACAAGTTTTGTCTCGGTTTGGACAGCTAGGACAAAGGCAACTTCTCACCCCTATCTCTCCCTACCCCGACCGTATCTTGGCTTGGGACACACATCAAAAAGGTAGGATATGGTGCAGGGAAGAGATCGTACACAGTGGTTTTGCCAAGATCTTCATGCTAAGGTGCTCCAATCGGCCGTTGAACCATGGCAGAAGCAAACACACATGTGTTCGACGCGAGCTGACCCTCGGGGGCGCGCTCAGAGCACGCCCGTGCGCGAACCCTCGCGCGCCCGCAGCCGCCCGTGACCACGCCCGCGCCACGTCTATAAAGCCTGCCCCAGCGCCCGGCTATCTTCACCGTTGCATCCTCTGTCCCACGCCGAACTCCCCAGAGCTCGCCCATAGCTCTGCGACCTCTCCGCGACCCGCCAGAGCCGCCCGAGGACAACCACCGTGGCCGAACCGTTTTCCACCCTCCTCCGTTCGATCCAAGCCCCTAGGTAGCTTCCCTAGGAGGCCGTGAAGCTTGCCAGAGCTTGAACCAGGGACCCTCGCCACCGGAAAGGCGCAATCACGCTCACCAGAGTTCGGAACCCCGCCGGCGCACGCGGACCGGGTGAGTCTCTGCGCCATTTTCTGATTCACTGCACACATAGCCTCTACGTCATCCCGTGGAGCTCATCGTGCCATTTAATTGAACTAGATCGCCGTGGTTAGGCCGGAGCTCTCGCCGCCGATGAGTTCACCCGCCTGCGCGCGTGGACCGGCCGATTCCGGCCACCACCGCCATCGAGCCGTACATCGCTGTGACCGCCAGGACCTCCCGGAGCCACCCCCGCCCCTCGCGCGGACCTTTCTCGCTGCCAGTAAGCCGCGCCGCCCTTTTTCCTTCCACGGTTACTGTTTTCATAAGGGGAGGGACCTCAGGGGAGAAGAAGAAAAGGGCAGGGGGTTTTGTGCGCTGTCAGCGACTCAAGGGAACAGTAGTGCAGGGGTATAACTGAAAGAATTAGTTTAGAAAGAACCCAGGGTCTTTGATGCAAATAGGTTTTCCAGGAAACCTTTTAAATATTCTGATTTAAATACAAGCAGAACTTGAAAAATTCATAACTTCAGTTTGGTTTACCCAAATCGAGTCAAACCAATTTTGCCAGATCCTAAATGAGGTAAACTACTTAGGAAGCATATAAAACCCCTAAGTGTTACAAAAAACTTTAAAGTTTTGAATTAAATGATTAACTGGTCAAAGGCTGAAAGAAATAAGGAAAAATAGCTACACTGTTAGACTAAGGTTAAGAAAATTCAGAGAAGTACCTAATCACTTCCTAACCTATTTAAAATTAATAAACCCCTCTGTACACCCAATTAAGGTAGGGTTTGCCCTTTTAATCATTTTTAGCTTAAGGTTAAAGCAAATATAAAAGGTAGTTTAAAATAAGAACCAGGGAGCACACATATTTTTGTTGGCTCCCTTATTCAGTGTAGTTCACTAGAAAAATTTATTATACCCTTGTTTAGTACAAAAGAAAGGAGATACCTTTTAATTTAGAAAAACAAGGAAAACTTAGAAAAACCCTAGAAAAATAATCCTGAGAAGAAAACACCCCAACCCTTGGGATAACTAATATTTTGTTATTATGAACATAGAAAAATTATGAGTTCTGTTGTTTGATATTTTTCAAATAACAAGTTAGTAGTAAGTGTCTTTTAAGCATTAAACTTTAGAAAATCATAACTAAATAACCAGTAAGTAGCCCTCTGTAATTTTTGGCACAGAAGCATGTTATTACCTATAGATATCAGTAAAAATGACTATTAGAACAGAACCCACCCCTAGATAAGAGTTGTAGTGCAAAGTGACCCCTTTTGCCCCAACTTTTGTGTTTTTGTCCAGGGATTATCCTAATTATTCTGGACCTCAAAATTATGGGACAGACTACAGTAACCATTAGTAAAGCACTGTAATTTTTACAGAATTTTTGGAAAAATTTAAATCACTGATGTAGTTCAAGCCCACCCTTAAATCCTAATTAGAAAATGAAAAGGGGGAATTAATAGTGAAGACTAAACCAAACCAGCAAAACCCCTTGAATGCCTACTAAAACTTTTAAAGAGCAATCCAAGTCTTAATTCATTATGTTTATCTCTAGGCAAAACCTCAAACCTAATTTGATAAGCATAAACCACTAAGAGCCTCTTATTACCAGGAAACCCTAAGTTATTAACTAACTTAGTTTTTCTTCACTTAGCCTAATGATTACTAAATCCTGCATAATCATAGCATACCTATTCTTATTCATTGCATTCGATAGATTGCAACCTCGTGGACGGAGAGTACATCCTCGTGCCGAAGCAAGGAGTTGCTCAGGAGGTAGCCCCGGATCCAGCACCAGAGCCTGCCCCAGAGGATCTGCCTGCCCAAGCTTTGGAAGGCAAGCCCCGGTTTTATGCATAACCTGTTCTATATGCTATTTTACTACACTTAATGTTTGTAGGCTTGTATTGTGCACTTAAGTGTAGGAGTTGATTGAAACCCTAGTTGCACGAACTCAGGAATCCTTTTTGTGATGAATACTACTATACTAGGTCGAGTAGCTGCTTTACTAATTAGGGATCTCGGTAGAAGTCGAGTGATATTTCTAGCACTCGCGCGAGGTCAGGAATTGGCTATAACTACTTTCATATCATAACGATGTTGGTATGTGGACAACAATCCATGGGAATTGGTTGTCTACGAAATGGAAATTGGAATAAGGATTAAGGTGTGGTACCGTGTGTCAAGCGTTTGAACGTACTAAGCACATGCCGAGAAATATGGTAAATCCGTAAGCCTAGTACCTGAGTGAACCTGCCCGCAGATTGCCCTCCTCACGCGACCTGAGACGTGGTCTCCCATTCCGGTTATGGTGGGCACAAGTGCGGTCACTGCACGACGGCAGTCAGGGTCAGCGAGCCATTGTACGCCAAGGCGATGAGCCCCTTTCTGTTGCCAGGGAACCGATGGGGACGGTTGATGTGTGTGGGGACGGAGTGCCTCGCCACGTCGTGTGTTTAGGTTTACCTTGCAAGGTTTAAAAACTCGATTCGAATCGTCTGCTTCTCGCAGCTAATGAGACTGCTTGATCCATGCTACTACATTGAGTAACAAGTGGAAATGTGATGACTTGGCAAAAGTTCTTGATTGCTAAAATGTTTGATACCATGTATGATTAGATAGGTATACTTTTAGTCTTAAGAGAGTCACACTAAAACTTGAAAAGCAAACAACTTGATTTTAGACTCAGCTAGTGCTTTTGGCAAACCCAACCCCTCAGCCAAACAGCTGCATGTCTAGAGGTAGAGGAGTAGACTCCTCACACACAGGTAAGCCTAGCTGAGTATACTCAGCCTTGCTTGTGGCATAATTTTACAGGTTCTCTGGAGGACATGGTTGCTGGAGTGACTTGGCCGTCCACCTTGCCACCGGGTTGGACAGTCGAGTGGGACCCTGCCTCGGCTGAGGAGGAGCATGAGGAGTGATGGGACAGGCTTCCCCATCCCTCCGTTTATTTATCGTTAGATTATTTTCCGCTGCATTTCGAACAATGAGTACTTCTTTTGCTAAAACTCCACTGATGATGTAATAATTTGATACCCCTTAATTTATGGTTTTATGCTTTATTGTATTTGCTCTGTGCCTCACCATCGAGTGAGTACGTGGTACTTGATCCTGTTAGTGGCCTCGTCGGACTTGATCCGAGGGATTGACGTGTTATTCCTATTTAAGTGTGGTCTAGCCTCTAAGGCGGGACTTAGGCACTTAAGTTGGAATAATTCGGGCAGTTCCGCCACAAAAAGTGCCTTTTGAATGGGTATATAGAGGAAGAGGTATATGTTAGGGAGCCCCCCTGGTTTTGAGAGTTCCAAGTTTCCAAACCATGTTTTTAAACTCCAAAAAGCATGGAGCCTGGTATGAGCGTTTGAAATCTTTTCTACTTTCTAAGGGTTTTAAAAATGGGCTATGTGGAAAACCTCTTTTTCTCCACAAGCATAATAATGACACCCTTTTAGTCCAAATTTACGTGGATGATATCATCTTTGGTGGTTCTTCTAATGCTCTTGTGTCTAGATTTTCAGATCTTATGAGCAGGGAATTTGAGATGAGCATGATGGGCGAGTTGAATTTCTTTCTTGGGTTGCAAATCAAGCAAACTCAAGATGGGACCTTTGTACATCAAGGCAAGTATACAAAGGACGTCCTAAAGAAGTTTGACATGGGCGAGGGCAAGCCTCTTTTGATGCCCATGTCCACCTCGACGACACTTGACACTGATGAGGATGGCGAACCCGTGGACCAGAAGGGAGTACAGGAGCATGATTGGCTCTCTCCTGTATTTGACTGCGACGAGGCCAGACATACACTTTGCAGTATGTTTGTGTGCTCGTTTCTAGGCTTCCCCACGCACATCTCATAGAAAGGCTGTGATACGGATTATGAGGTACCTACGTTTCACTCTTGAGTTTGGTTTGTGTTACTCCTCATTGTCCGTTCTGTCCTTGTGCGGTTATTCTGATGCTGATTTTGCGGGTTGCCTTTTGGAGCGCAAGTCTACTTCTGGGACTTGTCAGTTTTTGGGTACTTCATTGGTTTCATGGTCTTCTTGAAAACAGTCTAGTGTTCCCCTGTCTACCATAGAGGCCGAGTATGTTGCTGCCGCTAGCTGTTGTTCGCAGTTACTTTGGATGATGGCTACCTTACGAGATTTTGGCTTGGATTTTCATCATGTGCCTCTGCTTTGTGATAGCATGAGTGCCATAAGTGTTGCCAAGAATCCTGTGCTACATTCGAGGACCAAGAACATTAATGTTCGCTTTCACTTTCTTCGTGACCATTATGAGAAAGGCGACATCGAATTGCGCTATATTGATACCACTCGCCAGCTTGCTGACATTTTGACCAAACCCCTTGATCAAAAAACTTTTGTTCACTTGCGAGGGGAATTGGGTGTTTGTTTTCCTTTTTGATTAGAGGGCTCCCTTTTGGTATTTTCTTCTTATTTTCTGCTTTCACCTTCTTTTGTATTATATCTGCATTTCATATTGAGCTTCACTTGTATAACTGCTAGAATGTGATTCTGCTCCTCGTAGTATGTTCTTTGTGTACATGATAATGCTATGGCATGCTTCGGCTCTTTTTGCTCATATTGATACAATATTGTTGAGTTAAGTTGTTTTCATAATTGTGAACTTGACTATTACTTGCTCAATCTAAAATTGTTCACCATTAATATTGGCACCTAGCATGTGTAGGATGTGTTGAAATACTTTTTGTTATTACTAGTATGCTAGGTGGCTATGTCTCATGCCTTGAGTCATTCACTTGTCTTGATTTATTCATATCGTGCTAAAAATTGAAAATCAAGATAAGTGATAATCAGAAAGATCGAGATGGGTTTGTATTTGTCACCACATCACTGTATCAAGATTGCCTCCATTTGCACTTTTGGATGAATTTGAGCAGTGTAGTGGATGATCGAAACCAGTGTAGATAGCTACACCCGGTTGAAAAGTCAGACAAAGACAATGCTTACAACCTCTCGCACTCGCATGCTTTTCAATGAAATTTGGAATGCACTGCAAAATCTGATAAATCTTGAAAATTTCAAATGGTATCTATTTTAGATTTGTTTCTAGCATGATGAGTGATCTCTATTTGGGGTAGTTCACCTTATTCACTTGTGACTGGCACTTAGTTGATTTCCTGCTTACTATATGCTTAGTGTTGTCTTTGTGGTGAACATCTCTTTCAAATGCTTAAAACTGAATCACAATACTTACACTTCACATATCTTGTGCATATGCCCAGTTTGAGCATCTGCTAGCACGTGCATTTATTGCTGCACACTTAGCACAACACCACTTAGAGCATTTTTTACACACTAGCTGGTATACTCCTGAAGCTCATGCATTTTCTCTATTTCATAGTCTCTGTTGCATTTCTGTTTTTTCTCAGGGGAGGTTCTCTTGTCAAGGGGGAGTTTTTCTTTCTACCCCTGTCTATGCTTGATGAGTTCACTTGTCAACAAGGGGGAGAGATTTTGAGATTTCCCGTTTCCTCTATCTAGGGGGAGAATTTTGTCTTTTGGGCTTCCTCTCATTCAAGAGGGCAAGATATGTTATTTGGAGCTATTGCTAGTTGTGTTGAGCCGTTTGCCTCCTTCTAGAGGAACTAGCTTTGATTTTAGCTTTTGTGCTGATCTTATGCTCTGAATTGGTTTTCTATGCTCTGATAAAGCCTTTTGTGCTCCAATGAGTTTTTGGCTTCTGGCTAGTGGTGAACCCTGCTTTTTCCTCTTATTGAGGGCTAGCCTTTTCTTGCTTGGTCGTGTTGAGCCGCTGCCCATTTCTTTGGGCACCAAGTTTTGCTTACTCTAAATGACTTGTCTGGCTTTTATCTCGCTTATGGTCATTTGAGTGAGTTTCTCTTCTTCTTTCTCTTTCTGTTTACATATGCTCAAATGGTGGTGTTGACAATGCACTCATTAAGGGGGAGATTGTGAACACAAGGTTGACTTGTTCCTTATGGTTTGGGTTGATATAAGTGATTATCAATGAGTAGCACTCTAGGGTAGTCAGTGGACTGACAAGAGTGTGAGATTATGCTTGTGCAACCATGTCGGTCGACTTGTGGTGTGCAGGTGTAAAGCACAGGAACGATGGTCGATGGCTGAGGTGAAGGTCATGCGGGCTCGTGTTGATAGGCCAGGAGCGGTGAAGGGCGAGTGTTGGGTCTTGACTGATGAATCAGAGCAGCCAGGTGACCAACCGTGGTGGCTGACACCTGTGAGACGCACTGGCGGGACACATGTCTGATCGTGGAGGACGTGCACGAGGTGTGGTGCTCACGACAGGTTTGGTGGTTTGGGCCTCAAAACCACCCAGCACTATAGAAGGCTGGTTTTGCTGAGTTTGGGCCTCAAAACTTGGCGGTGGCAGTTCTGGAGGGAACCGATGGCGACACGCGGCGTGATCCTGGAGGGTGCGTCAAGGCGAAGCAACTTTGTGTGAAGGATGTGGCCGTCGGATCAAAAACCTAGGTGTTGGTCCATTTCACCCCCGATGGAGTGGATAGGCTCTATGTAAATAGGGGTAGTTTAGGAAGTGAGAACAACCCTCTATAAATAGAGGGGGGCTGGTTAGTTCAGCATCCCTTGGCTGCCATTTGTTTTGAGCACTCATTCTAGATCTCCTAGTTCTCTCTCTAGGTAGACACCAGTTGAGCCGAGGGTTCCACAGTGATTTTGTACTTCGACTGTGTTTTTGATTTTCATGTTTAATCAGAGGAAGGGTCGCCGGTCCAGCCCACAGGCCTCTTTGGCGTCAAATTTCAGTTTGTACCCTTGCTGAAATTTTCTAAAGTTTTATAGTCTTGGTCCAGCCCAGAGGGCTCTTTTCCCGATCTTGTGTTGTTGGTGAAAAACTTTGATTCCTTTGAGAGAATTTGGTTTGGAGATTGATTGGTGGTGAGTTGCACTCTTCGGACCACTGCATACATCTATTTGTTGCATATTTTGGTCGCGATTTGAGAAAAACTCAGTTTGAACTCGTTCTAGAAAACCTCAACAAAACCCCAATTTCTGCTGTATTTTTAAATCCGCGGGTGATTCAATAGTCGGATTGACCTTAAAATTTGGGGAGATCTTGAAAACGTATTTTCTTAGGTGTGTGTAAAATTGCATCGCAATCGAAGTTCGTTTGGTTCAGTTTTGAATTCAAGAACATGATTTCGTATAGCTGAAAAAAGCACTTGTTGACGATACTGTATTGAACCATTTTGGACTTTTTGGTGTCCGATTTGTGATCCATTTGTTTTGCTGTTCTCATGTGAGTATTAGAAACATTTTGTAATCATTTGATCACTCATTCTCTGATGTGTTTGTGGTTTGAGCACTTGATTCATCTCAATTGAAGTGAAGTGTTCATTTTCAGTGTTTGGAAGCAAAATCCGATTGGCTCCTATTCACCCCCCTCTGGTCGCCTAACCTGTCCTACATCTGGCAAAGAGGCGGAGCTCACCGAGGCAACAGGAGCGGCAGAAACTCAACAACGGCCACAGAATGGGAGGCGGACCACGGCGAGCTTCATGGCTCGTGTAAAGAGAGAGAGAGAGAGAGAGGGCGAGGGTGCTCGCTGGGGGCACAATTGAGTGGGGGAGGGCAAGTGAGTTTGGGCGGGCTCCAAAAAAAGGCTTGGGTGCGTGGAGGCGTAGCCGGGAAACACGCTGTCATGGGCGCATCCATGGCGGAGAGCACGGGCGGTTCGTGGGGGACGGTTCCGACATGCTGGGCCCAAAGAACAGAGAAAGCGGCGAGCGAACGGGCGGTCAGCGCTGGCACGCGGGGCCTATGAGACAGAGAGAGAGAGGAGGGCACCCGCGTGAGGGGAGTTGGTGCCGACAACTCAGTCCTGCCAGCCAGAGAGAGAGAGAGAGAGAGAGAGAGAGAGAGAGAGAGAGCGGGGACGCGCGGGCATGGGTTGGCGCCGACAGGTAGGCCTAGCTGTTAGGGAGGGGCGGACGCGCGTGGGGGCGGGCGGTTAGCTCGGCTGGTTTGGGCTTGTTGGGCTGAAATGGTCTTTTCTTTTTCTAGGGAATTTCTAATGCCTTTTCTTTTTTATTTTCTCTAGGGATTCAAATCAGATTCAAACACCAAACCAAATTCAAATAATTTCGAACATGTGCATCAAACAAAAGTATAATTTAGGCTCAACATGATGCAACAATTCATGACTCACATAGTTTTTGACAAAATAAATAATTAATCCCTCAGTTAATTAACCTAATTCTACTCAAAAGGAAAAGGGAGAGAGAGACTAGAGAGACAAAGGGTAACACCTAAATTTGGTAGGCATTTAGAGAAGAAATTCTATATGCCCAAATTCAGGGTGTTACAAACCTATCCCCTTAAAAAGAATCTCGCCCTCGAGATTCAGGTTTGGCTAGCAAAGAGTTCAGGGTACTTGGCTTTCAGACCATCCTCTCTTTCCTAGGTTGCTTCTTCCTCTGAGTGATGGCCCACTTGACTTTGCACATCCGGATGGTGCTTCTTCGAGTGACCCGGTCTACTGTCTCCAGAATCTGAGTTGGATTCTCAATATAAGTTAGATCTTCTTGAACATCAAGATCCTCGGTTGGTAATTGCTCCTCTAGCACTCGCAAGCATTTCTTTAGCTGAGATACATGAAACACATCATGCACGGCTGATAGACTTTCTAGTAAGCTGAGTTGGTATGCCACTTCTCCTCGTCTTGCTTGAATTTAGTACGGTCAATGTATCGAGGCGCTAGCTTACCCTTGACTCCAAACCTTTTGATTCCTCTGATGGGTGACACCTTCAAGTAGACATAGTCTCCCACTTCAAAACTCATTTCTCTTCTTCTGGTGTCAGCATAGCTTCGATGCCTGGACTGCGCTATCTTTAGATTCTCTCGAACCATCTTATTGTTCTCTTCGGCTTCAAGCAGAATATCTGGACCGAACACCTGTCTTTCGCCGGATTGGTCCCAACGCAACAGGGTTCTACAATTCCTCCTGTAGAGTTCTTGGAATGGGGACATCTTTAGACTGGCCTGATAGCTGTTGTTGTAGGGGAATTCTGCATACGGTAGCCTCTTGTCCCAACCTAACTTGTCTTGCAATGCACAAGCTCTCAACATATCTTCAAGAATCTGGTTGGTTCTCTCTGTCTCACCATCTGTCTGCGGGTGATAAGCTGAACTGAACGTCAAATGTGTGCCCAAAGCTTCATGTAACTGCTGCAAAAATTGAGAAGTGAATTAGGTACCCTGTCTGATACTATCTTCTTTGGAACACCATGCAAGCACACAATCCGGGACATATATAGTTCTGCCAACACTGCACTGTTGTAGGTGGTCTTGACTGGTATGAAATGAGCCGCCTTTGTCAAGCGGTCCACTACTACCCAGATGGAGTCATAACCAGCACGAGTGCAGGGCAGACCAACTATAAAGTCCATCCCAATCTCATCTCATTTCCACTAAGGAATCTGCAGCGGCTGCAACAAACATGCGGGTCTCTAATGCTCTGCCTTGATTCTCTAACAACTGTCACATATAGCCACATACTCTGCTATCTCCCTTTTCATTCCGTACCACAAGAATCCTTTCTTTAGGTCTTGCTACATCTTTTTGCTGCCAGGTGTATGGAATACTGTCTCATGGGCTACCTTGAGAATCAGTTCTCGGATCGATTTGATGTCAGGAACGCACAGTCTATCCTTGAACCATACCACTCCTTCTATGTCTTCACAGAAGTCTTTGCCTTTCCCATCTATGATCAGCTATCGAATCTCGTTGATCTTCTCATCGTCTTTCTGACCCTTCATGATATTTTGCTCTAGAGTGGGTTCCAGCTCAACAGTCACTCCTTGAATGTTGTTAGAAATCCGAGAGCCTGTCGAATTCCTTGGCTAGCTCCTACGGCATCGGGTGAGCGGCCATCATGTTGACTTGGCTCTTTTTGCTCAAGGCATCTGCAACCACATTAGCTTTGCCAGTGTGATAATGTATCTCCAGCTCATAGTCCTTGATTAGTTCCAGCCATCTTCGCTGCCTCATGTTTATCTCTCACTGGGTGAATATGTATTTGAGACTCTTGCGGTCCGTGTAGATATCACACTTTTGCCCATACAAATAGTGCCTCTAGGTCTTCAGTGCATGAACCATTGCTGCTAACTCCACATCATGAGTGGGTTAATTCTTCTCATGAATCTTCAATTGTCGGGATGAGTACGCCACTACTATCCCTTCCCGCATTAACACGCATCCCAGTCTGGTGTACGAAGCATCACAATACACTGAGAATGGCTTGTGAACATCTAGAAGAATCAATACCGGTGTTGTTGTCAACTTCTTTTTCAATGTCTCAAAGGACTCTTGGCACACTGGGGTCCACTTGAACTCAACTTTCTTGCCAGTAAGGCTGTCATTGGCCTGACAATCTTGGAGAAACCCTCAATGAAATGCCGATAGTAGCCGGCCATTCCAATGAAACTCTTGATTCCCCAGACATCTTTCGATGATTTTAAATCCAGAATAGCTGCTACCTTCTTCGGATCCATAGCTAATCCATCTTGGTTTATGACATGACCTAAGAACAGAATTTCGCTGATCTAGAACTCACACTTGCTTAGCTTGGCATACAGTTGGCAATCTTGTAGCCTCTGCAATACTTTCCTCAAATGCTCTTCATGCTCTTGCTCATTCTGGAGTATATGAGGATATCATCAATGAACACTACTACAAAATTGTTGAGGTAGTCCATGAACATACTGTTCATCAAGTACATGAAATAACCTGACACATTCGTCAAACCGAATGACATGACCGTGAACTCATATAGTCCATACTTGGTGATAAATGCAGTCTTCGGTATGTCCAAAGGACGGATCCTGAGTTGATGGTAACCTGACCTCAGGTCTATCTTCAAGAACACACTGGCTCCTCTCAACTCATCAAACATATCTTCAATTCTGGGCAGGGGTACTTGTTCTTGAT
>JAOPSE010002428.1:17500-27500 GCA_029449295.1 Zea luxurians
AGATCATTATGATTAGTCAGAACATGGTTGGGTAAAAAGAAGTGATCAAGGGCACAACTTGCCTGGGCCTTGAGAATCCAGGTACCAGGATGATTCTTCAGATCCTCGTGACCTCACTGCTAGTCGTAGCAATACAAACATACATAGTATAGGCAAAATTAACATTACACCAAACATATATGCAAAATACATATTAATAATCTACATATTAAAATAAGATCACAGGAAAAAGAATTATTAATTTTTGAGTTATAGAATTCAAGTTATGAATTTTCAAAGGTTTTATGTGGTTAAAATATGATTAAATGATAAATAAATTTTCTGACAGAGTTCATGTCAAAACAGTGATTCTAAATGGTAGAGAATATTATTACAAAATTTTAGGAATTGGAATGACTCAATTTGGAGCTAGTATGAATTTTCTATGAATTATTGAAGTTCTAGCAATTATTTTTGTATTAAAAATACATTTTCTAATTCATTTACTTATTTTCAAACAGCAGTGGACTGGGCCTCAAATACAAGAAACTGCAGGGGGCTCGGAGTAAGTCGTCACAGACTCAGTCAACAGTGACATATGGACGGCGGGTTGATTCTAAAATATTCCAGGGGCTCTTTAACAAAGTATACCCGCGAAGGGGTACGGTTAACTCTCATCCACTCGATCTGCTATGGACGGCCCAGATTAGATCTGGGAAGGAATCACTGTGGGCCGTAGATCAAGAAAGGGGCGGCACCAGGTATGCTGGGACCAAGTCTCATACATATGATGTATAGTGGCACAGGATCGAATGTCACATCTTTATATATAACAGGAGTTCTATACAAAATAAATAATTACATTATAAGGAGACAACAGTCCAGCAACCCAAAGTTGACTGGGAGACGACGACCTAGACCTCTCACGAACTCATCACATCATCCTCCATGAGCGTCATCCTGCAGTACCTGGTCTTGACCTGTGGTGTATGTGAGACAGCAAGAGTGAGCTCACATACGTTCATCGCTCAACAAGTTGTGGGGAATAATGTGCATGAACTCACCAAAGGTGGGAGCTCATAAAGTGTAAGGCTTACCAAAGAAGATGGTTAGAGCTGAGCATTGCTTTTAAAGTTGGTCAAAATTTTATTAGCAATTACTAAGTATAAGTAAATACCAAACCCAATTAAGTAATAGAACATCAGTAACAACTCCTCCTGCAATGCAATGCATATGACAAATTGAGTTTAATTCCATAATTTAATCATGTGAGGGTCCGAGCTGCTCATGACCGTGAGCACGGCTAGTATACCAGTTTTACACTCTGCAGAGGTTGCGCATCTTTACCCACAAGTCGTGTTACCCATCTGCCAAGGGGTCATGAATCCCATTCACCTCTACCAAGGAAGCGAGGCAGGGTAGCACTACGAGGCCTTTACAAAGTTCCACTAGCTTCCGAAAACCCGCTACAGTTTATAGGAAGATCCAGTACAGGAATCCCTTGCAGGACCGCCATCGCAGCAAAATCCTCCCGAGGGCCTCCCCGCACTGACCTCTCCCCTACTGCCCTTGCCCCTTTCGGGTAAGGTAGTCTTCCACTAGCTTTCCTAATTAATCAGCCAAGGGCATCCCATACTACCCTTGTGGTAGCACTGTTTTCCCGGGTGGTCGCTCCATGTTCCAATTAACATAATGATCTTAACATGAACAGTAATAATAACTGATAACAAAAGTATAATCATGAACAGTGTGATCTTCATACCCAAAACCACATAAAGCACTAGCAAGTACTACCCAAAAAGTTCAGTGGTAAACAAGGTATAAAGATAGACAAACTAGGGTAACCTATTGGGTCCCATCAAAATTAACCTATGCAGATCATTATGATTAGTCAGAACATGGTTGGGTAAAAAGAAGTGATCAAGGGCACAACTTGCCTGGGCCTTGAGAATCCAGGTACCAGGATGATCTTCAGATCCTCGTGACCTCACTGCTAGTCGTAGCAATACAAACATACATGATATAGGCAAGATTAACATTACACCAAACATATATGCAAAATACATATTAATAATCTACATATTAAAATAAGATCACAGGAAAAAGAATTATTAATTTTGGAGTTGTAGAATTCAAGTTATGATTTTCCTAAGGTTTAATGTGATTAAAATATGATTAAATGATAAATAAATTTTCTGACAGAGTTCATGTCAAAACAAAGACACTAAATGATGAAGAATATTATTACAAAATTTTAGAAACTGGAATGGTTCAATTTGGAGCTAAAATGGATTTTCTATGAATTATCTAAGTTCTAGCAATTATTTTCCTATTAAAAATCCTTTTATAATTCAATTTCCCTGATTTTATTATGTTCTGGACTGGGCCTCAATTATAAGAAAGGTCAGGGGACTCGGCGCAAGAATTCCCAGACACAGGGAACAGGATCCCTGGACGGCGGGTTGATTTAAGTAAAACCGAGGGGCTCTTTATGAAGATTACCCACCGAAGGGGTATCGTGAATCCAGGGCCGTCCGATCACAAACCGATGGCCCAGATTAAATTGAGCCGACACCGAAACGGTACGCGCCCAGAGCCGTCGGATCCAGATCTAACGGTCACGACTTTAAAACTACGTGATCCCATCCCGAACGTCCATCCACAATCGGACGGCTGCGATCAAACCGAGCGAAGGGGTATGCCCCGATCTAATCTCGACCGTTCGTGGCTGATCCAACGGCCGCGAGCACTTCCCCCAATCCTTCGCCGAGCGACGGTGGCGCCGCCGACCCTCACGGCGGAAGCCACGCCGGCGAATAGGTGGCCCGCGGCCCTGGCGCCCCAAGTCACGATTCGATAGGTTCTACGCGCAGAGGAGGAGAAGGCGAATCCGGTAGTGGGTTGCTTACCAGGAATGGGGGGGCCGGTGAAGCTGTCCACGGCGCGGCGCGGTATGCGGCGGACAGCAAGTCGACGGCGAGAAATTCCAAGGTGCTAGGCCCCGGTTTGCCCCAGAAACGTCGCTGGCAACCTTCACCGCGACCAGGCGAATCCAATTGCACACCCGTCTAAAGCTTCGGTTGGTCACGACCCGAGATTCTATGGCGGCGGCGCTCACGGTGGAACTCTAAGCTTCGCTCCAAGCTCCCAGGGGTTGGCGTTGAGCGGATGGGGCGAGGGGGTGTACAGCTTTATACCAAGGGCAAAGTCCGAGCAGGTGGGTGCGAGCAGCGAGTTCGGCGGTAGGTAGGAGATGGCGCTGACGCCCCGGGCCCACGTATCAGAGACAGAGAGCGCTGGCGCGTGTGAGGCAAGAGCGGCTGACGGGGTGGCCCCGCCTGTCGGCGCCGTGGGGGAGCGAGTGGGCCGCGCGGGTGAGGGAAAGTTTAGGTGGGCCGAATACCAGGTAGTCGGCCCAGTTAGGTTAGAATTCCCTTTTCTTTTTATTTTCTATTTTCTTTTCTCCATTTTCAAATCAAATTCAAATCCAATTTGAATTCAAGTTTGAGTTCAAACTTTGTGAATAACTTGTCCTCAGTTTGAAAGGTATAATTTGATAATATATGTGTGAAGGATGTTTATTTTGATTTTTATTTTATTTTATGTAGTGTTTTTCTTAGTTCTTCCCTTTTCTTTTATTTCTTATTTTCTATTTTCCTTTCCTTTTGAATTTCAAATCAACACAAGTTTAAAGTTCAAACACTTAATTTGAATACACATATAGAACTTTAGCATAATGTGCAAAAACATATTTTATATATTTCTTTATTTATTTTAGTTCTTTTAGACAAGCTTTTAACCATATAGTAGAATAATCCCTACCTTATTAGTTCTAGGGAAATCAAATTTATATTGTAGACTTATATATGTCAAGAAATAGTTTAACCATAATTCTTTTATATATCCTAACCCAAAGGCAATTTAGATTATCTAAGTATCTTTAATTATGTATTTTTAACATATTCATGAGTGGAAACTTCTAAATTATGATTATCTTTAAGGAAAGGTGTTTTGATTTAAAATCTTTGAGAATTTTTCCTTGTCTTCACAAGTTTGAACTTTAGGGTGTTACAAATCCTACCCCCCTTAAAAATAATCTCGTCCCCGAGATTTGTAATAAAAAGGAACATATGCACAAACAAAGAAATCTCAGCATGAAGTATAATTCTTTAACAAAACATAGGGTCAATAGACCTTGTTGTTCCTTCTAGAGTAATATCATATCTTCTACTAACTAAAGTAACATCTAGATCTTATAAATCATCATAATCTATATCTATGTAGCTTGGTGAAGCTGGTGGTGGTGGTGGAGGTTGTTGTTGTTGTCTCTCCAGCCGTGCTTGTCTTATTTCTTGGCGGGCTTGACGTATTTCCTCGCGTTGTTGTCTTATCTGATTCTGCATCTCGGTCACCATGTCTGTTAACTGTTGTATTACCAGTCTTTGGGTAGCAACCACTTGATTGAGGTCAACAGGTGGAGGATTTGGAGGATTCATTTTCTGTTTGTTGTTACGTGATAATCTTTCCTTTCCTGGTATTGACCATGAAAGTTAGAAGCATGTGGTAATAGTTTTGCAAAGGAAATTACTAAGCGGAATGGATAAGCTAGTAGTTGGTTATAATCTATAGATTCTTTGGTAGGGCTTAATTTATGTCCAGATTGGGGTAACCAATCATATAAGGTGAATATCCAAGGGTAAGATAGAATCTGTCAAGATGAGAGATATACATGGGTGAGATAGGCTACAAGATGTAGGTTAAAAGTTTGTTTGTTATTAGGTGGGAATAGAAAGGTCATACTATTCATTATGGCACTATGGGTTGGGTTAGCTCATGGTTGAATTGATCCAATGTGCTAAGATAAGTTAATACATGGCTAGTGGGGTCTAATCTCTTCTACTAGTGTCATTAATCTGTTTAAGTGGACCACATTAAGTTAGATAACATTAGACCACAATAGATCAGGTCACATTAGGTAGGATAAGAATTGGATATAACTAGATTAGACTAGTTTAGGCTTAGATAGGTCCAACTAGGTAGAATATGTATTATTAAGATATGTTAGGATGTTTTAAGATTAATTTGATATGTTATGATGAGATAGAATCTCTTGCTAGGTTAAAATTGAGGGGTTATGCAACTATCAGATAGTTGAGGTAGTTGTATATAGCCAAGTTGATCTATCATTCTTAATTTAGTGCGGGGTGAACTAAGTTAAGTCCTGTTCTATGGGGGTAGAATCTAAACTATTTCTTCAGTATTATCTAACATGTTTGATAAGTCACTTTAGATTTGATCAGATCTAGGTTAGATTGGTGTGACTAGTTTGACTAGATAAGGTCTAATTAATGTGTATTAGATCATGGTTGTTAAACTAGGGTGGATAAGTATGCTTATTAGGATAAGACAGATCCATAAAGATAAGATAGAATCTCCTGAGGCCAGTTAGATCTATTAGGATAAGGAGAGGGTCTTTTAAGATAAGATGGATCTATTAAACTTGATATATGTTTAATGGGGAATAATCTATGTTGTCTATTTTATAAGTATTCTCCCTTATGTCTAGGTGTAAGTATAGATGCAATTATGGACATTACTCCACAACCCATCACACTCAATCAAAGATCCAAATCAGACAGATATCATAAGAACAAACATTCAAATACATAGACACTTATAAAAATAGTTTTGTTTTTGTTCCTAGGATTAGGTCTCCTATTCCTAAAGTCACTTTAGGCACAGGATTTCAAAGTGTGAAATCCACATTTGTCTTTAGAAAGAAAAGATAAGAATAATCAGAGTGAAGCGGAAATAGATGAGAAAAGATTAAGTTAAGTTTAGAAATGAATCAGAGTAGCAGAGGTAAGTAGACAAGAGTTGTCCAGTTCTATCTAGGTTTCGTCCTACAGTCAACATTCCTCTGATACCACTTCTGTAACACCCGGATTCTAGGGGTCCAAAACCCGGGGTTAACATAAACACCAGGTATGCTGGGACCAAGTCTCATACATATGATGTATAGTGGCACAGGATCGAATGTCACATCTTTATATATAACAGGAGTTCTATACAAAATAAATAATTACATTATAAGGAGACAACAGTCCAGCAACCCAAAGTTGACTGGGAGACGACGACCTAGACCTCTCACGAACTCATCACATCATCCTCCATGAGCGTCATCCTGCAGTACCTGGTCTTGACCTGTGGTGTATGTGAGACAGCAAGAGTGAGCTCACATACGTTCATCGCTCAACAAGTTGTGGGGAATAATGTGCATGAACTCACCAAAGGTGGGAGCTCATAAAGTGTAAGGCTTACCAAAGAAGATGGTTAGAGCTGAGCATTGCTTTTAAAGTTGGTCAAAATTTTATTAGCAATTACTAAGTATAAGTAAATACCAAACCCAATTAAGTAATAGAACATCAGTAACAACTCCTCCTGCAATGCAATGCATATGACAAATTGAGTTTAATTCCATAATTTAATCATGTGAGGGTCCGAGCTGCTCATGACCGTGAGCACGGCTAGTATACCAGTTTTACACTCTGCAGAGGTTGCGCATCTTTACCCACAAGTCGTGTTACCCATCTGCCAAGGGGTCATGAATCCCATTCACCTCTACCAAGGAAGCGAGGCAGGGTAGCACTACGAGGCCTTTACAAAGTTCCACTAGCTTCCGAAAACCCGCTACAGTTTATAGGAAGATCCAGTACAGGAATCCCTTGCAGGACCGCCATCGCAGCAAAATCCTCCCGAGGGCCTCCCCGCACTGACCTCTCCCCTACTGCCCTTGCCCCTTTCGGGTAAGGTAGTCTTCCACTAGCTTTCCTAATTAATCAGCCAAGGGCATCCCATACTACCCTTGTGGTAGCACTGTTTTCCCGGGTGGTCGCTCCATGTTCCAATTAACATAATGATCTTAACATGAACAGTAATAATAACTGATAACAAAAGTATAATCATGAACAGTGTGATCTTCATACCCAAAACCACATAAAGCACTAGCAAGTACTACCCAAAAAGTTCAGTGGTAAACAAGGTATAAAGATAGACAAACTAGGGTAACCTATTGGGTCCCATCAAAATTAACCTATGCAGATCATTATGATTAGTCAGAACATGGTTGGGTAAAAAGAAGTGATCAAGGGCACAACTTGCCTGGGCCTTGAGAATCCAGGTACCAGGATGATCTTCAGATCCTCGTGACCTCACTGCTAGTCGTAGCAATACAAACATACATGATATAGGCAAGATTAACATTACACCAAACATATATGCAAAATACATATTAATAATCTACATATTAAAATAAGATCACAGGAAAAAGAATTATTAATTTTGGAGTTGTAGAATTCAAGTTATGATTTTCCTAAGGTTTAATGTGATTAAAATATGATTAAATGATAAATAAATTTTCTGACAGAGTTCATGTCAAAACAAAGACACTAAATGATGAAGAATATTATTACAAAATTTTAGAAACTGGAATGGTTCAATTTGGAGCTAAAATGGATTTTCTATGAATTATCTAAGTTCTAGCAATTATTTTCCTATTAAAAATCCTTTTATAATTCAATTTCCCTGATTTTATTATGTTCTGGACTGGGCCTCAATTATAAGAAAGGTCAGGGGACTCGGCGCAAGAATTCCCAGACACAGGGAACAGGATCCCTGGACGGCGGGTTGATTTAAGTAAAACCGAGGGGCTCTTTATGAAGATTACCCACCGAAGGGGTATCGTGAATCCAGGGCCGTCCGATCACAAACCGATGGCCCAGATTAAATTGAGCCGACACCGAAACGGTACGCGCCCAGAGCCGTCGGATCCAGATCTAACGGTCACGACTTTAAAACTACGTGATCCCATCCCGAACGTCCATCCACAATCGGACGGCTGCGATCAAACCGAGCGAAGGGGTATGCCCCGATCTAATCTCGACCGTTCGTGGCTGATCCAACGGCCGCGAGCACTTCCCCCAATCCTTCGCCGAGCGACGGTGGCGCCGCCGACCCTCACGGCGGAAGCCACGCCGGCGAATAGGTGGCCCGCGGCCCTGGCGCCCCAAGTCACGATTCGATAGGTTCTACGCGCAGAGGAGGAGAAGGCGAATCCGGTAGTGGGTTGCTTACCAGGAATGGGGGGGCCGGTGAAGCTGTCCACGGCGCGGCGCGGTATGCGGCGGACAGCAAGTCGACGGCGAGAAATTCCAAGGTGCTAGGCCCCGGTTTGCCCCAGAAACGTCGCTGGCAACCTTCACCGCGACCAGGCGAATCCAATTGCACACCCGTCTAAAGCTTCGGTTGGTCACGACCCGAGATTCTATGGCGGCGGCGCTCACGGTGGAACTCTAAGCTTCGCTCCAAGCTCCCAGGGGTTGGCGTTGAGCGGATGGGGCGAGGGGGTGTACAGCTTTATACCAAGGGCAAAGTCCGAGCAGGTGGGTGCGAGCAGCGAGTTCGGCGGTAGGTAGGAGATGGCGCTGACGCCCCGGGCCCACGTATCAGAGACAGAGAGCGCTGGCGCGTGTGAGGCAAGAGCGGCTGACGGGGTGGCCCCGCCTGTCGGCGCCGTGGGGGAGCGAGTGGGCCGCGCGGGTGAGGGAAAGTTTAGGTGGGCCGAATACCAGGTAGTCGGCCCAGTTAGGTTAGAATTCCCTTTTCTTTTTATTTTCTATTTTCTTTTCTCCATTTTCAAATCAAATTCAAATCCAATTTGAATTCAAGTTTGAGTTCAAACTTTGTGAATAACTTGTCCTCAGTTTGAAAGGTATAATTTGATAATATATGTGTGAAGGATGTTTATTTTGATTTTTATTTTATTTTATGTAGTGTTTTTCTTAGTTCTTCCCTTTTCTTTTATTTCTTATTTTCTATTTTCCTTTCCTTTTGAATTTCAAATCAACACAAGTTTAAAGTTCAAACACTTAATTTGAATACACATATAGAACTTTAGCATAATGTGCAAAAACATATTTTATATATTTCTTTATTTATTTTAGTTCTTTTAGACAAGCTTTTAACCATATAGTAGAATAATCCCTACCTTATTAGTTCTAGGGAAATCAAATTTATATTGTAGACTTATATATGTCAAGAAATAGTTTAACCATAATTCTTTTATATATCCTAACCCAAAGGCAATTTAGATTATCTAAGTATCTTTAATTATGTATTTTTAACATATTCATGAGTGGAAACTTCTAAATTATGATTATCTTTAAGGAAAGGTGTTTTGATTTAAAATCTTTGAGAATTTTTCCTTGTCTTCACAAGTTTGAACTTTAGGGTGTTACACTGCACGACCAAAAAAAAGCTAAGTCCCAGCATGTGGAAAGACACCGAAGCTGCTACGTATGCCTTGGGTGAAGGGCACGGTGGAACGGAGCGAAAAGGACACGGAGGCGCGCGGCGACGGGCGGCAGGGCTGTTCGGCCTTGCGTCTGGGCCAGAAACGAGGGGTTCGCCATGGCGCGCGGGCCAGAAATGGTGGCCGGGGCACGAACTCGAAAATAAGCTAAGTCCAACCGTGTGGAAACTGGAAAGACACACCGAACCTAAAGTGTATGTCTTTGGTGAAGGGCACGGTGGAACGGAGGGAAAACGGGAGGAGGCGCGCGGCGACGGGCGGCAGTGCTGTTCGGCCTTGCGTCTGGGCTGAAAACAAGGGGTGCGCCATGGCGCACGGGCCAAAAACTGAGGCTCGGGCACGACCACGAAAATAAGCTAAGTCCAAGCATGTGGAAAGACACCGAACCTAAAGTGTGTGACTTTGGTTAAGGGCACGGTGGAACGGAGGGAAAACGGGAGGAGGCGCGCGGCCACGTGGCGGCATGGGTGTTCGTCCTTGCGTCTGGGCTGAAAACGAGGGGTTCGCCATGGCGCGCGGGCCGGAAACGGTGGCCCGGGCACGAACTCGAAAATAAGCTAAGTCCAAGCGTGTGGAAAGACACCGAACCTAAAGTGTGTGACTTTGGTGAAGGGCACGGTGGAACGGAAGGAAAACGGGAGGAGGCGCGCG
>JAOPSE010002428.1:45000-52500 GCA_029449295.1 Zea luxurians
AACGAGCTCACCGTGGTCAGCCCTCCACAGGTCCGTTCCTGCCCTCTGCGCCCTCGTTTAAGCTTTCCCATGTCTCCGTGATGCTTACCGAAGCATTGGATTGAATTAGACCGGCGCCTATCGCCGGGAACACGCTCAGGCCGCCGTGGTGCTTACGGCCATCGTGGCCGGAGCTCTATGAGCCACCAACGGCGCAATTACCTTAGGGGAAATGCTCCTTTGGGGTTGAATTTCGTGTATGCCGCTCGGAGAACTCAGCCACTGCCTCAATCGCCCGGCGTAGCTGCTCGCCGGAGCGCGGCCGCGCGGAGCACCGTCGTGGACTTGAAATCGCGAATTGACCAGAACCCAGGGGCCTTTTCGAGAACGGTCAGCGACTCAGAACAATAGTGATTGGCTCTGATTCGGTTTAGTTGTTAAGCCGGGGGTCTCTGCGTAAAACGACCTTCGCGGGCGCGCGCGCGCGCGCGAAACCGCTTGGGCCTGGGCTTGTTGGGCCAGAAACGGCCCAGTACTGTTTATCGCTTCCCTTTTTCTTTTCCAGCTGAACTTTGAAAAACTGTAGAAAATTATAGAAAAATGCTAAAATTATGAGACCAATTTTCCTAGGTTTGTTATTTTCCATAGAATTTATTAAAAATAGTTTCATGATTTTTAGATCAAGTAGGGAATTTTAGGATATTTAAAACAGCCTAAATCCATGGTTCTGGATTTTTAGAAATTAAATAATAAGTCCAAAATTCCCCAAACTTTTTATGTAAGCTTTTCCCATTATTTAGAAGACTTGGGTAGAGTTTGGGTTGATTTGGACCTTGTTTGATCACTAAACCCAAAACCACCCCCCCCCTGCTCCATGAACTCCTTTACCGACTCCGGAAACCCTAGGTTCCCGGAATTCCGTGAAGGAAAGTTGTACTCAAGACATAAATAATAAGTTTATGCTATCTTTGCATCCTCATGAGCATTCCATGACATCCATCCTTATGTATGTATATGGTTATATTAGAGCAAGAAGAAGAAGAAGAAGTTCTTGAAGAAGGGATACCACCCACCTCTGATCCTCAGGCAGACAACTGCTTCTATTTTGATATCTGTGGATCCGAGCCAGAACCATCTAATAACAAAGGCAAGCCCCGGTGCATTTGCCACCTCCCTTGATGTTTTTAAATACTTTTCGCACACTTTAAGTCTAGTGAAATGTGCATTAGGTTTATAGGAGTTACCTGAAACCTTTTGATGCATTACTTTCCTTGATTTCCATACCTGTTTAGATACTTCTGTGAAGTATCAAAAGTATGATTTTCAAAAATGCTTAGACTTGCTTAGATCTTGTGGATAGAGGTTGTCCTCAATTTAACCATGGAGAGGATGGCTTCTACCCACAAGAATATTTTCATTTAGGAGCGATAGTGGGATCTTACTGCAAAGTTCCCTGAGATGCTCTTTCCTCCTAAGGAACAGACACAATCCTAAGGATGGAAATACTCAAATTGAGACTTGGGGGTAGGAACAGGTGATGTTCTACCCAGGTTGGTTAAGGATTAACGCGTATGTAGGCGTGCTGACCGAGGACCCTTTAACTGGTCACATGCCTCGTCATGGGTAAGCCTTGCCTCGGGCAGACTAAGGCCGGAATAAGATAACACGAAATGGGAGTGGAGCGGTGGCGAGAGTAGCGTGTACCCTCCGTGGCAAGAGGCTGGACGGTGGTGTATCTGTGCTCTCGGTTTGCGTGAACCTGATCCGGTCTTAAGAACCCCGGTGGCGGGTTGACATATGCAAGGGTTAAGTGCTACATATGTCGTGTGATTGGAGATCCTCAGCTGAGTATAATCGATTCGGATCGCCGTACCTTCGCGGTTATGAAGACTTGGTCACTTCCCTGCAACCTAGAGTCAGGATGTGAAAACTATGGACAAAAATGATGTTGTTTTGATGTAATGAGAAATTAGACTAGATGCAAATGGAGTCTATTAATACTTAATATGGCATTAAAAGATTGAAAGTAAGGACTCACTTTAGTAAGCGACTTCTGCAAAAATATAAGTTGCTTCTTGCTAAAGCCTTACCTTGACTTCCCTATATCCAGCATACCCTTGAGAGTCTTTTCCTTAGTCGGGTAAGACTTGCTGAGTAATTCCATACTCAGGGTTTATCCCTTTGTTGTTTTTAGGTGGGGAAGTAGCAGATTTCTGCTGCTTCTGTGCTAAGGTGGTTCCCAACGAAGAGAAACAGGAATGAAGTGCGGGAGGGCTCGGTCCTCCATCTTAAGATCTTTTGTTCTAGTCCTTCGGGAGAAGTGGTGTCTCCCCGGTTTGTATAATTAATACTTTTATGCACTCGTTTTTAGAACTGGTCTGTAATAACTTAACTTGAGCTTACTTTGGAAATAAATGTAAATTATGTAATCGCTTCCGCATATCTTTATCTCCGATGATCTGTAATGTCTGCAAGACGGGTGAAACGTTCCTGGTAAGGTAAGGAAGATACCGAGCTTGTCAAGTAACTTAGGAACATCTACAGGGGTGTCTGATGTCTGTTAGACAAGGACAACTGTAGGTGGGCCTGATTACTTGGGAGGTTCCGTCACAGCTGGTATCGGAGCGTAGCCCTTCTTTGCAGATATTCCGGGACATCTTCAAAAGATTTTCAAAAGTCTTACCTAAAGATTCTTTTCTCTTCTTACCTAAGTATTCTGAAGAGTTTATCTTAAAGACCAGTTAGGAAGAGTGCAATGTATAGAAGGTTGAATCAACCAAGGTTGATTCTGTACTTACTCATGCATCATGCTAAGAATTATACTAATAAATTTCCCCTTTAGAAAATGCCGCCGCGCACAAGAAGGACCGCGCGTAAGTCGACTGGACCAATCGGAGCACCTCGACATCAACTTGCTCCGCGAGATGTAGATAGTAGTAGCAAGGGTAGCAACGATCCTAACAGGATCTGGAAGCACAAGTCGAACTGCTTCAGCCAGAACTCCATCACAGGAATGATCTATGGGTCGCAGATGCAGCCATCTGCTACTTGCAAGACCAACTCGCGAACTGAGATTTAGCACTCGATTGGGCGGTTAACTCCCGTCTATTCGCCTGGGCTAAGGGAGCCAAAGCTCGAACCCGAGTGGAGGAGCTTAGCTTAGCCATGGATATCTTGCAAGTCTATTATAACACACTACATGAAGAAGTTCATGTGTTGTATTCACAACTACACCCGAACGTCCCTGCGAATCCTGTCGGGATGGAAGTCGGACCTTCTCACATAGCGGGATAAGCACTTGATGGTGCACTGGACCTTTTCAGGCCCCTCCCTCTATGAAGTTGGTTGACGAATAGTCTTCTATACCCGAAAGTAAGCTACAAAAAGTGAAAAGAAGTGGCTTACCAAGTGCCCTTAACATTGGCCGGACGGGACTTTCCTGCTGATATGATTGTTCTGAAAGGCCAAGACATGGATGTTATCTTGGGCATGAACTGGTTAGCCCCGCAAAAAGCCATTCTCAATCCTGATCTAAGAACCATCAGATTGAGTTATGACCAATAGAGAGTTGGTGACTTGATTACCTAAATTCAAAAAAAATTAGGCTATATTCGTATTTAGTGAACCATGACCCGACCCAAAGTCGAATTTTCCGTTATCACTTCATGGCCACACCCGTACGAATAAGTGTCTAGATAATTCCTTGTCAAACTTAAGGTGTACCTAGACTTCGAACAAGGACCTCAAGTCATGCCTTTTTTTTAGAGCCATTCTCTTGATCAGCTGACACAGGTTGAAGTCTCAAGTGTATTTGGCCTCTTCTTGCGGATCGTCGTGTTGCTCTACTAACCCAACCTAGGAAAGACATGACCGACCATTTTCCTTGAATTTGATGCCTTCGGTTTCTTCATATCTATCGAAGGCATACCAACGTAATCCTTGACTTTATAATCTTTAGGATGGGCATAGCAATATGCTTGGGTTAAAATTAACAGTCTCTCATCATACTTCTTTCATAAAGTTTAGGTTATGGCCATGCCTTGTTCATTTCCTTGGGCCATAATCTATTTGGCTCTCTACTCGTAACCATTCATACAAGTGGAGTATCTCTTTGTATATTATCACCCTTGACCAGTCTATTTGGGTTGTGTGAGATCCTTTATTGGTTATGCCTGGTATTGGCGAAGCTCTCAAATTGGAGATTGACTTTCCCTGCTGTTGAGATGCAGGAGTTTGTTCATTCGCTCCTACTTTCCAGGTATTTCCGAACCTTGTCCGTTCATCTCGCATGAAGAAATAGATGAACAACCTGACCAAATGGATTTTTACCCAAGTGCATGACCCTTTTTGCTCGCAAAGATGAACTCTCAACCCCTTGGCTTACCAATGGTATTGAGAGAATTTGCTCAATGTCAAAAGTAGTTCAACAAGTTGGTTTTGACTAACTTGTAACTACCCATTGAACAAAGGTTGAGTTTAGAGGTCGCTTTGTCGAGTTATCTAAACTCACTTTGATTCAACCCACCCCAAAGAAAGTACTTACAAGAATCAAGATTAAGTCGGCCAGTAACCACCTATTCGTCATGCCTCGATCGCCTCGCGTGTGCTTTTCCAGCATGTGTGATCAAGTCGAGCCGTGACTAGTGCTGGATAAAATGGACTGGTTGTAAAGTCTGTGTCTATCCCTCCATGTGTGATGTTCTCGAATCTATACTATCTTTTGTGGACTTGAATTCCCGGGTTAACCACATGTTAACCGCGACAATATTCAACATCCACATCCGTCTCAGGTGCTACGAACTTACCGTGACCACTTGTTGGTAAACCTCTTCTTGTGTGATTTACCCAAGATGGTGCATCTGATTCTATTTGGGTAAAGTTGCATAATTGCCACCCAATAGACTCAGATAGTGCAGTGTCATCGGAAGAAGCAAGTTGCACACATGGAACCTTATGTGTTCTTCTTGTGGGCAAAGATGCAAATTGAAATTGCATACTTTGTGGCTAGATGTAACACTTGTAAACGCATCAAGGCCATATACATGAAGACCGTTGGTCCATTACAATCCTTACATATCCCAACATGGAAAGGGGAAGATATTATATAAACTTTATCGTGGGATTATCCAGGACTACAAAAGGGTATGACTCTATCTGGGTTATTGTTGATCAGCTTATGAAAATTTCTCATTTGCTGCCAGTCAAGACCGATCACCCAGTTACTGTCTATGCCCAATTGTACATTGCTCGTATTCTTAGTCTGTATGGTGTTCCAAGGACCATAGTGTCGGATCATGGATCGCAATTCGTATCCAAATTTTGGGAAGAACTTCATAAATCCCTGGGTACTAAGTTGCTCCACAGTTCGGCCTATCATCCTCAAACCAGTGGACAAACTGAGAGAGTGAACCAAATACTTGAAGATATGTTGCGGGCATGTGTCCTAGATTTCTCACAGAAATGGGATGAATGTTTACCTTTGGCGGAGTTTTCATATAATAGCAGTTATCAAGAAAGTATCAAGATGGCACCTTTTGAAGCTTTATATGGACGTCGGTGTCGAACTCCGCTAAATTGGTCTGAACCTGGTGAAAGATACTTCTTTAGGCCTGATATGGTGAAAGAGGTCGAAGAAAAGGTTCAGAAAATTATTCATAATATGAAGGAAGCTCAGACTCGACAAAAGAGTTATGCAGACCGACGACGACAACCCTTATGTTTTCGGGTAGACGACCATGTCTACTTGAAAGTTTCACCGATGAAGGGTGTATCGCGTTTCGGGGTTAAAGGAAAACTTGCACCCAGATACATTGGTCCATTCCTGGTACTTGAGCAATGTGGACCAGTGGCATACCGACTTCAGCTCCCTGAAACATTGTCTGCCGTGCATAATGTGTTCCACGTGTCACAATTGAAGAAGTGTCTTCGGGTTCCCGATCGAACCGTTGAAGTGATTGATGTTGTCCTGGAACCAGATTTGACATACTCGGAACATCCCATTCGAATTCTGGATCAAAAGGACAGGGTTACCCGGAGAAAGACTCTCAAGTTTTACAAGATACAGTGGAACCAGCATTCGGAAGATGAGGCTACATGGGAAACCCAAGATTTCTTAGATAAGAATTTCCCAGGCTTTTTAGCCTCTTGTAAATTGTAAAGTTTGTATAGCTGTGTAATAAAGGAATGAACCCCCACACCACCCCTGCCTTGTACCAGAAACCAGGAAATAAAAACATGACACATTTCCTTTTCCATTACTCACCCTAGGACTTTAAATCTCGGGACGAGATTCTTTTATGGGGGGAAGGATGTAACACCCCTGGTGTTACTCCAACTAAAACTTGAGCATGACATCATGAGCATGGGCATTGCATATGTTTGATACACCTAGAGTGCATTCACTAGGCAAAAATTTCAAACAAGTTGTATTAGTTTTACTAGTTTTAGCAAATAGGACCCTTGGTTTAAGGACTTAACCCTAACCTAGTGATTAATGGGGTAAAACTTAACTAAAGTTGAGATAACCTAAAGGCTTTAGGGTAAAAGTCATAAAGTGACCCCAACAATAAGGTTGAAGCACATTTATAACCTTGAGATATTAAAAACCCTAATCAAAACCCTGGAAAACCCTAAAACCAAACCCTAGGGACCTATGTGCAAAATTGATGCACAATTGGACTAAAGTGTAAAAACTAGTATGTTTTAAACCATAAAGTCATTTGGTCCACATTTGAGGAGATTTACAAGCAAAACCCTTGGTTTTGGACTTATTTACAAAATAGACCTCCCTTGAGTTTGCACTAAGTCTGGAAAATCAGTGCATGGGCTCAACTTTGGAGCTTTATAACTTGCAACCTATTGGGTTTTTGCCCTAGGTCACCACATCAAAGTTGAAGCCTAATCATAGGAGAACAACTTTGCTAAAGGGTGCAAGCATAGTTGTTATGAAAAATTTGCAGAAAAACCCAGTCCAAAACTGGCTGTCAGGCTGTTTTGAACTGAATATCTGCCTAGCAGTGAACTGACCCCAACTTTGAGCTCAGATTCAAGCATGATCCAGTGCTCAAATGTGTTTATGTCCTATAATGGAGTTGAAGCTGGTTCATGACTCTACAACTTTGGTACAGATCGATAACAAAGTTGCTATGCAAAATAAAAACTTATGGACTCTGCAAACTCGACTGTCAGGCTGTCTGATGAGCTCTGGTGATGGTACAGTAGCTGCTGAAACTGAAGAAGAATCTCTTCTTCCTCACCGCCGGTTAGCTTCCTGCCGTCGATCGACGCTTCGCCTAAGATTCGCTGCTCGACGGTCAGCCGGATAAGCTTGCCACGGTAACGGCCTCAGTCACCGGTGAGCTGGCCACCACTCCGACGACTTCACCCCCCCTGTCTCCCTTCAACTTTGCGGCTGGCGGATTACCTCGCCGTCGACCGCCGCTTCCCGGCCTTATGCCGCGTGTCCAAGTCCTTTCACCGTGTCGCCGTGAACCTTCCTCTAACCCCTCCGTGGATCACTGG